>RJWK010063071.1:0-12647 GCA_004363435.1 Platanista minor | reverse complement strand
CTTTCTAAGAATTTGTCCATTTCTTCCAGGTTGTCCATTTCATTGGCATAGAGTTGCTCGTAGTAGTCTCTTAGGATGCTTTGTATTCTGTGGTGTCCGTTGTAACTTCTCCTTTTTCATTTCTAATTTTATTGATTTGAGTCCTCTCCCTCTTTTTTTTTTGATGAGTCTGGCTAAAGGTTTATAAATTTTATCTTCTTAAAGAACCAGCTTTTAGTGTTATTGATCTTTGCTATTGTTTTCTTTGTTTCTATTTCATCTATTTCTGCTCTCATGTTTATGATTTCTTTCCTTCTACTAACTTTGGGTTTTGTTTGTTCTTCTTCCTCTAGTTCTTTTTAGGTGTAAGGTTAGATTGTTTATTTGAGATTTTTCTTGTTTCTTGAGGTAGGATTGTATTGCCATAAACTTCCCTCTTAGAACTGCTTTTGCTGCATCCCATAGGTTTTGGATCATCGTGTTTTCGTTGTCATTTGTGTCTAGGTATTTTTTGATTTCCTCTTTGATTTCTTCAGTGACCCCTTGGTTATTTAGTAACATATTGTTTAGCCTCCATGTGTTTATGTTTTTTACTTTTTTTCTCTGTAATTTATTTCTAATTCCATAGAATTGTTGTTGGAAAAGATGCTTGATATCATTTCAATTTTCTCAAATTTACTGAGGCTTGATTTGTGACCCAAGATGTGATCTATCCTGGAGAATGTCCCATGTGCACTTGAGAAGTAAGTGTAATCTGCTGTTTTTGGATGGAATGTCCTATAAACGTCAATTAAATCTATCTGGTGTACTGTGTCATTTAAAGCTTGTGTCTCCTTATTAATTTTCTGTCTGGTTGATCTGTCCATTGGTCTAAGTGAGGTGTTAAAGTCCTCCACTATTATTGTGTTGCTGTCGATTTCCTCTTTTAGAGCTGTTAGCTGTTGCGTTATGTATTGAGGTGCTTCTATGTTGGGTGCCTATATATTTATAATTGTTATATCTTCTTGGATTGATCCCTTGATCATTATGTAGTGTCCTTCTTTGTCTCTTGTAACATTCTCTATTTTAAAATCTATTTTATCTGATATGAGTATTGCTACTCCAGCTTTCTTTTGATTTCCGTTTGCATGGAATATCTTTTTCCATCCCCTCACTATCAGTCTGTATATGTCCCTAGGTCTGAAGTGGGTCTCTTGTCGACAGCATATATATGGGTCTAGTTTTTGTGTGTATTCAGCGATCCTGTGTCTTTTGGTTGGAGCATTTAATCCATTCACATTTAAGGTAATTATCGATATGTATGTTCCTATTACCATTTTGTTAATTGTTATGGGTTTGCTTTTGTAGGTGCTTTTCTTCTCTTGTGTTTCCCACTTACAGAAGTTCCTTTAGCATTTGTTGTAGAGCTGGTTTGGTGATGCTGAATTCTCTTAGCTTTTGCTTCTCTGTAAAGCTTTTAATTTCTACATCAAATCTGAATGAGATCCTTGCCTGATAGAATAATCTTGGTTGTAGGTTCTTCCTTTTCATCACTTTAAATATGTTATGCCAGTCCCTTCTGTCTTGTAGAGTTTCTGCTGAGAAATCAGCTGTTAACCTTATGGGAGTTCCCTCATATGTTATTTGTCAGTTTTCCCTTGTTCCTTTCCATAATTTTTCTTTGTCTTTAAGTTTTGTCAATTTGATTACTATGTGTCTTGGCATGTTTCTCTTTGGGTTTATCCTGCCTCGGACTCTCTGTGTTTCCTGGACTTGGGTGGCTATTTCCTTTCCCATGTTAGGGAAGTTTTTGACTATAATCTCTTCACATATTTTCTCGGGTTCTTTCTCTCTCACTTCTCCTTCTGGGACCCCTATAATGAGAATGTTGTTCTGTTTAACGTTGTCCCAGAGGTCTCTTAGGCTGTCTTCGTTTCTTTTCATTCTTTTTTCTTTATTCTGTTCCATGGCAGTGAATTCCACCATTCTGTCTTCCAGGTCACTTATCCATTCTTCTACCTCAGTTATTCTGCTATTGATTCCTTCTAGTGTATTTTTCATCTCTGTTTGTTTGTTCTTTAATTCTTCTAGGTATTTGTCCTTTAATTCTTCTAGGTCTTTGTTAAACATTTCTTGCATCTTCTTGATCTTTGCCTCCATTCTTTTTCCAAGGTCCTGGATCATCTTCACTATCATTATTCTGAATTCTTTTTCTGGGAGGTTGCCTATCTCCACTGCATTTAGTTGTTTTTCTGGGGTTTTATCTTGTTCCTTCATCTGGTACATAGCCCTCTGCCTTTTCATCTTGTCTATCTTTCTTTGAATGTGTTTTTTGTTCCACAGGCTACAGGATTGTAGTTCTTCTTGCTTCTGCTGTCTGCCCTCTGTAGGGTGAGGCACCCATAGGTTTTGGGTCGTTGTGTTTTCATTGTCATTTGTTTCTAGGTATTTTTTGATTTCCTCTTTGATTTCTTCAGTGATCTCTTGGTTATTCAGTAGTGTATTGTTTAGCCTCCATGTGTTTGTATTTTTTACAGATTTTTTTCCTGTAATTGATATCTAGTCTCCTAGCGTTGTGGTGGGAAAAGATACTTGATGCAATTTCAGTTGTCTTAAATTTACCAAAGCTTGATTTGTGACCCGAGATATGATCTATCCTGGAGAATGTTCTATGAGCACTTGAGAAGAAAATGTATTCTGTTGTTTTTGGATGGAATGTCCTATAAATATCAATTAAGTCCCTCTTGTTTAATGTATCATTTAAAGATTGTGTTTTCTTATTTATTTTCAATTTGGATGATCTGTCCGTTGGTGAAAGTGAGGTGTTATTAAAGTCCCCTACTATGATTATGTTACTGTCAATTTCCCCTTTAATGGCTGTTGGCATTTGCCTTATGTATTGAGGTGCTCCTATGTTGGGTGCGTACATATTTACAATTGTTATATCTTCTTCTTGGATTGATCCCTTGATCATTATGTAGTGTCCTTCTTTGTCGCTTGTAATAGTCTTTATTTTAAAGTCTATTTTGTCTGATATGATAATTGCTACTCCAGGTTTCTTTTAATTTCCTTTTTCATGGAATATGTTTTTCCATCCCTCACTTTCAGTCTGTATGTGTTCCTAGGTCTGAAGTGGGTCTCTTGTAGACAGCATATATATGGGCTTTGTTTTTATATCCATTCAGCCATTCTGTGTCTTTTGGTGGGAGCATTTAATCCTTTTACATTTAAAGTAGTTATCAATATGTATGTTCTTATTACCATTTTCTTAATTGTTTTGGGTTTGTTAGTAGGTCTTTTCTTTCTCTTGTGTTTCCTGCCTATAGAAGTTCCTTTAGCACTTGTTGTAAAGCTGGTTTGGTGGTGCTGAATTCTCTTAGCTTTTGCTTGTCTGTAAATGTTTTAATTTCTCTGTCAAATCTGAATGAGATCCTTGCTGGATAGAGTAATCTTAGTTGTAGGTTCTTCCCTTTCATCACTTTAAATATGTCCTGCCAGTCCCTTCTGGCTTGCTGAGTTTCTGCTGAAAGATCAGCTGTTAACCTTATGGGGATTCCTTGTATGTTATTTGTTGCTTTTCCCTTGCTGCTTTTAATTTTTTTTCTTTATATTTAATTTTTGATAGTTTGATTAATATGTGTCTTGGCGTGTTTTCCTTGGATTTATCCTGTATGGGACTCTCTGTGCTTCCTAGACTTGATTGCCTATTTCCTTTCCCATATTAGGGAAGTTTTCGACTATGATCTCTTCAAATATTTTCTCAGTCCCTTTCTTTTTCTCTTCTTCTTCTGGGACTCCTGTAATTCTAATGTTGTTGCATTTAATATTGCCCCAGAGGTCTCTGAGACTGTCCTCAATTCTTTTCATTCTTTTTTCTTTATTCTGTTCTGTGGTAGTTATTTCCACTAGTTTATCTTCCAGGTCACTTATCCATTTTTCTGCCTCGGTTATTCTGCTATTGATTCCTTCTAGAGAATTTTTAATTTTATTTATTTTGTTGTTCATCATGGTTTGTTTGCTCTTTAGTTCTTCTAGGTCCTTGTTAAACGTTTCTTGTATTTTCTCCATTCTATTTCCAAGATTTTGGATCATCTTTACTGTCATTTCTCTGAATTCTTTTTCAGGTAGACTGCCTATTTCCTCTTCATTTGTTTGGTCTCGTGGGTTTTTTCCTTTCTCCTTCATCTGCTGTGTGTTTCTGTGTCTTCTCATTTTGCTTAACTTACTGTGTTTAGGGTCTCCTTTCTGCAGGCTGCAGGTTCATATTTCCTGTTGTTTTTGGTGTCTGCCCCCAGTGGCTAAGGTTGGTTCAGTGTGTTGTGTAGGCTTCCTGGTGGAGGGGACTGTTGCCTGTATTTTGGTGGATGAGTCTGGATCTTGTCTTTCTCGTGGGCAGGACTGTGTCTGCTCGTATGTTTTCGGGTGTCTGTGACCTTATTATGACTTTAGACAGCCTCTCTGCTAGTGGGTGGGGTGTGTTCCTGTCTTGCTAGTTGTTTGGCCTAGGGTATCCAGCACTGTAGCTTGCTGGTCATTGAGTGGACCTGGGTCTTAGCCTTGAGATGGAGATCTCTGGGAGAGCTTTCACTGTTTGATTGTACATCGATCTGGGATGTCTCTGTTGGACCAGTGTCCTGAACTTGGCTCTCCCACCTCAGAGGTACAGGCCTGACACCCGGCCAGAGCACCAAGACCCTTTCAGCCACACAGCTAGGTATGTGGGGAGTTTCTTGCCTTTTGGGAAGTCTGAGGTCTTCTGCCAGCATGCAGTAGGTGTTCTGTAGGAGTTGTTCCACATGTAGATGTACTTCTGATTTATTCGTGGGGAGGAAGGTGATCTCCATGTCTTACTCTTCCGCCATCTTGAAGATGCAGTCTGATCTATTTTTTTTTATTTTTTATATATAGCTTTCCTAATGAATGTGAAGTAGGTCACTGAATTTTTGAATGGTTCAGTTTTTGTGTTCATCTTCCATATGTCTCAATTAATTTTCTCCTTCAAAACACAATTTTTGCCACATTAAATAGTCTTGATTCTGTCATCTTGAATTTCTTTATTCCTTTATTTATCAGCCTTCAAGTAGATGGCCCAACATGTGCCAGCTACTGTCCTAGGTGCTGGAACATCCTCATGAGTAGGGCTATCACATTTCTCTAGAATTCAAGGTTGAGTTTGGTCACATAGCATATAATTATGGTGCTTTGTTACCCAAAGGGATAAATTACCCCATTTATAGCTACATTTGAAAATATCATCATTTAAATTGTGTAAGACAAAAGCTTAATTGTACAGGACCGTGAAATTCTTACTCCCAGAGCACCAAATTCTCTGGATACATGAGGATTTGACTCTATAGGCCCTTTGCTTATTTTTTTTTGAATAAACTTTATCTTTTAGATTTACTACAAAGTTAGTATAGTGAGTTCCCATAAATCCCAAACCCTATCATTAACATCTTTCATTTGTATGGTACATTTGTTACAATTAGTGAACCAATATTGATAGATTATTATTAATCCACACTCTGCTTAGATTTTCCTAATTTTTACCTAATGTCTTTTTCTGTTCCAAAATTCCCGTGTAGGACACCACATTGCATGTAATTGGCATTTTTCCTTAAGCTCTTCTTGATAGTGACAGTTTCTCAGACTTTCCTTGTTTTTGATGACCTTGACAGTTTTAGGAGTACTGGTCAGCTCTTTTGTAGAATGTTTCCCTACTGGGACTAGTCTGATGATTTTCTCATAATTAGACTGAGGTTACGGGTTTTGGGGAGGAAGGTCAGAGAGGTAAAATGAATTTTCATCACATTACATCAAGGATACAATCAGTGTGTCACTGCTGACGTTGACCTGGATTGCTTAGCTGAGGTCGTTTTGGTCATGTTTCTCTACTGTAAAGTTACTCTTTCTTCCCCTCTTTGTCTACTATACTCTTTGGAAGGAAGAGTAACACAAGATGTCCTCTCCTTGAGGGTGGTTATCTACATAAATTATTTGAAATTCTTCTGCATGGGAGACTTGCTTCTTCTCTCAGATTTATTTATTCAATCATTTATTTATATAATAAAATAAATATTTTATTATATAATATTTTATATTTTATAATATTTTATGATATATTTTACTTGTATGTAAAATAAATACCATGAGTTTTAATTTATATTTATGTATTTTATACCTTGGGTCATAATCTAGCATTACTTTATTTATTCTGTTGCTGAAATTGTTCCAGCTCTGGCTGTTGGGAGCTCTTTTAGCTGGCTCCTGTGTGCCTCCACCATAGTCACACATCATTGTGGGTTTTTTGGTTTGTTTTTGAGCTCTTCTTTACTTTCTGGCTCTACAAATTGCTTCAGGCTCATCTTGCATATTTCCTGCCTGAGTCCTAAAATCAGCCATTCCTCCAAGCATCCCTGGTTCCTTTTATTGGAGAATGGTATTAGAAATCATGATATAGGTGCTAGGTGTGTTTGTTGCTATGGGGGTGTCATTGCATTTAGGCCCTCTCAGTTACAAAAGTAATATAAATAGGCCCTTGAATCTGATTACTATTTTAGACATTTTGAATGAAAATATATATAAAGTATATTATGCACTTTCCTGCATTCAGTAACAGAACACAATCAACATAATTTTTCTGGTGATGGATGTTAATATTTTTTATTTTTGTATTGAAGTATATTTGGTTTGCAATGTTTCAGGTATAAAGCAAAGTGATTAAATTATATATATATATATACATATATATATACATATATACATACATACACACACACACACACACACACACACATATATATTCTTTTTCAGTTTCTTTTCCATTATAGGTATTAAAAGATGTTGAATATAGTTCCTTGTGCTGTACAGTAGTTCCTTGTTTTATATCTATTTTATATCTAGTAGTGTATATCTGAATAATCAAAATAGTTTAACCTATTCTTGTCTTGAATGATGGTTATTTGACAATGATACAGTAATTGCCCTCAGGCAAGTCACTCAGCCTCTCTGGGCCCAAGGTATCAGATAAAAAATAAAAGAGTTAGCCCAGAACCCCTAGGTTCCTTTCTGGCTGTAACATCCTGTGACTTCTGAGTAAGCTTTATTAATCTTAAAAGAACAATATGATCAAATGTACTGGAGAGCATGTAATCTCAGCTAAGCTGCCTTCAGATTGAGTGACTTTGGGAAAGTCACTCTAAAAATACCTACCTCAGAGACACACACGTGTACATGCAGGTACTTATTATATAATAAAGGAGGCACTACAAATCAAGAGGTGAGGTGTGGATTGCATGCAGATAATATTGGGAAAACTGGTTCAGTCTGTGGAGGAAAATAAAACTAGATCTTCACATAAGGTCACTAGATGATTTAAATTCCTAAATGAGAAAGATTGAATTATAAATTTATAGAAGAAAGTTCAAGAGAATATCCTTGTGATTAGGATGAGAAAGGTCTTTAAACAAATGTCAAAACACAAACTTTAAGGCCCCCCCACCAAGAGATGAAATTGATTTCATCCAAGTTAGATGTATGCCAGCAACATGGACGGATCTCAGAAGTGGGAAAAAAAGTAGAAAACAGACTATGATACGTAAAAATATCATTTGCAAAATTAGAAACATTCACAGGAACCAGCAATATATATTTTGCAAGAACACATTCAAATGAATGGAAGGATAGACTTTAAGAAGGTTGACTACAGAGAGGAGAGAGGAAGAGCTTTGCATTGTTCTTTGATGATCATGTGTTTCATATTAAGTCATGTATATATATGAACACACATATATTTTTACTATATTTTTGCATAAACATCGCTTACCCGGGACTGTGAACTGTGAGTCCCCCAAAGGCAGTAATTATCACTTAGCACACAGTAGGCATCTCTCCTGGTGGGATGAATGAATGAATATACATGGACCAACTCTGTACTAGCTGCTTTGCTGGGATTTTGTGGAGATAACTTCAGGTAACAGGCATAAATGCTCACTGAGACTTTAAAGGCTGTTGGTCTGGAATGATCCTTAGGACTTATCTGGCCCAGTGGTGGTGAATTTCATAGATGGGTTTAAGGATAGATGGGTGAACTGAAAAAATAAAAAGTCTCATACTCTGGGTCAGCCCGCTGACCTTTTTCTAAATTCAGGTATGGACTCAAAAACCCATCATTAGCATTTTACAGAAAAAACGGCTTTTTAACATCATTGGGTAAGATAAATATCAAGTACTATGGGAATTAAAAGAGCCATTGAGATATACTGAGAATATCATAACAGGATTCTGAGAGATGCTAATTGTTGAATGAGGCTATGAATGATGGGTTTTTTAACATCAGAGAAGTAGAACATTTAAAATAAAGGATAGCACCTTTGATGAAATAATTTAGCTTAATGAAAACTTTACTGCATTCTTCCCATTCTTCTCACTTCTCCGTGGCAACTTCAATGCAACCTGGACCGTGAGCCACTGAGCTTTTCCAACTTCAGAAAGTGTTTTCCCTCATTCTGATAGATCTAGAACTACAAACCAAGCTCTGACTCACAAAAAAGCTTTTTCCAACTCAACACACTAAGTTCTTCTGAAAGAAGTTCCCAAGATCCTACTAAGTCCTGGTGGAAATTCCCTCTCATGTTGGCCAGCTCTGGGTCAGCTGGCAGATATTTAAAAAGAACATTTCTTCTGGTCCACTGAAGGGCAAGAGGTGTTTTGAACTCAGTCTGGAGAGGAACTTGAGTTCACCATGTGCACATCCCAGACCTGTTGCTATAGCACTTGAAATAAATGAGTCACAGGGGAAACACAGTGGGGAAAGGTGACAGCTATATGTGTAAATCGAGGGTTGGTTACCCAGCCAGCCAACAATGATAAGCTTCCCTTCAGCCATAAACCTGACCCAGCTGTGGGGCGTGAGCAAGCCTGTGTAAAGGGAGGGAGAAGGTTTATTTCCTATTGGCATCGAGTCCTTTTGAACCTTGACCTTCCTCAAACTGTCCTTATTTGATATACGCAGTGTCCCAGGGGCCGAAGAGGATAAGTAACAGAACGCTGTGCATCAGCCATCTAAAACAACAGACCTCAGAATGAGATAGGGAGCAACTATTCCACGGCAAGAAAAGCAATAAAGACGGATGTGCAATTTAGAAAATGCACCAATTCTGGGTCCTCTAAAAGCATTTGATGAGGGTAAACAAACAGTAGAGGTGATTCCTTCATCTCCTTTGGCTCACTTTTGCATGTTCCAGTTCATCAGTAATTTAAAAAGATAAACACACCAAATAGACCGTTAAGTGTTGTTCATGTTTCTGACACATTGTGATGGTGCCCAAGAAAGAGAAACCCATGGCAGCCAAGTGAGTGGTGTTATATCTGTTTCTTATCATCCTAACAGCTGCCCTAGTCCCAGCTGTGAAAAGTAGTAAGGTAGCCGACAGTTTTGAATGACCAGAAACCCTAGTAGGACCAAACAAAACTTTTATAAAGAAGCACCAAGAGAGCTTCCCTTGGTGGCACAGTGGTTAAGAATCTGCCTGCCAATGCAGGGGACGAGGGTTCGAGCCCTGGTCCGGGAAGATACCACATGCTGTGGAGCAACTAAGCCCGTGAGCCACAGCTACTGAGCCAGTGAGCCACAACTACTGAAGTCCATGCACCTAGAGCCCGTGCTCTCCAGCAAGAGAAGCCACCGCAATGAGAAGCCCGCGCACCGCAATGAAGAGTAGCCCCCGCTCGCCGCCACTAGAGAAAGCCCGTGCACAGCAACGAAGATCCAAGGCAGCCAAAAATAAATAAATAAAATAAATAAATTTATTTTAAAAAAAAAGAAGCACCAAGAACTCAGTAAAAGACAGAGGTAGTCACATGGCTGCACATGTGTCCCCCCCCCCCCAAAAACACACACACACACGCCCTCATGAGAGTCCACCCACCAACAGAGACTGTGTCAACAAAGGCAAAGGGAAGGGGAAAGTTAAACTCAGAAGCAGAAAGAAAAACAATGTAATTTGGGTGTTGCATTATTCAAATTGGCTACTCATAGTTATAACTTTCCTCTGTAATCTTACAAGGTTATTTTGGGGGAATAATACGTTTCCCACATTGAAAGCTTTCATAGGACTCACAGAATGAACATAGGAAAGAAACCAAGGGAGACAAATGCAACATTAATGAGGAATTGATTTCAAGAGGGGCCAAGGGGATGTTATGTGATGGAAGGGCTTCAAACCAATATGGACGTAGAGTCCCGAGTCCCTGAGCCTCCAGAGGGCCACCCCTCCCTGACCCTGCTATTCTGAAGGCCAAGGGTGACCTACAGAACCTAATGCCTTCCTCTCTTCATTCTCTCTTCCCTTCAATTCACTCAGCAGATCACCACCAAATTAACTCTCCTAAACACAGTCCTAATATAAAAAGATTTCTTGCTCACAATTCTTCCATGGGTCTCCTTTGTCCACCAAATAAAATTCTTTTCTAGTTCTACACATTCTTCTCTGTGCTTTAGTTAAACGACCTGCTGTCCATTGACTAAGAAGTTCCTCCCTGGACTCTTTCCTCCTGATCTTTCTTCCTGATCCATGCCCGCCTTCCAGGGGCTCCAGCCCTGCTGTTGAATTCTTGCCCATCTTTCAAGGCCTATTTCAGCTATTGCCATCTGATGTCTTATCTGAAAACCTTGATCTATCCCGATGGATCTTTGAATTCCTATAGCAATTTTTACTTATCTAGCATTATTTTAAATTATTTATACTTATTTAGGTAGAGAAATAATTATATTTATGTAGATAAATAATTATGTAGCTAATTAATTAACTATATAATGTGGATAAATGATTGTATTTATCTAGAATGATTATCTTTATATAAATTACAGCATTGATCACACCTCCTCTTGCATTGTAAGAAAGATTGCTTTGTATAGTATCTTTTCTACTAGATTGAAAACTGCTTGACTGGACCTTTCATATTTGTCCTTTTTCTTTCTTTCTTTCACTTTTTGTTGTGAAACATAGCCCATGATTACAAAAGCGCACATAACATAAATATATTGTCTAATGCATTGTTACAAAGAAAACAGCAAGTAACCAGCACCCAGGTCAAGAAATAAAATATTGCCAATAACTTTGAAGCCCCCATCATTTGCCCCCATGTACCCCTTCTTCCTCCCTCCACCATATTCATTTCTTTCTCCTCTTTAGCACCTGCCGTGGAAGCTTGGGCTTAGCAAGTGGTCAGGAAATGCTTGAAGGATGGAGGAACAGACAGCAAGGTAGATGCGGCCTGAAGAAACATCAGCTGAATTCATTATCATCACTGGAAAAAGGGTCCGAACTTCACTCCCTGCTCCATGGTGGGTCAGAATTCTCTTCATATGTGAAAGATGCATATCCTGCACTCATGGTTGTTATTTAAGGAGCACCTACAGGGAGACGCATGCTCAGAGACATGGGATCAAAGTCCTGAGCAAGGAAAGACACGGCTTTGTTAAGTGGTGTTCTAAGCTGTCAGAAAGTGAGAGAGAAATAGTGGCTCCCTGGCGGTGGGGCTCTAATGGGGCCCTAACAAGAGCCATGCAGGCACCTGATTCTTGGGAATGGTGACAGGGAAGGATTCAGGCTGTAATTGTGCTCCCAGCAAAGTCGGGATCCTGAGGTTGAATCTGATTTTCAGGATTTCTCGGAAGCCCCAAAGCAGGCAAATATCTAGAATGATCCAAGGGTAATAGAACCAGGGACGATAACAGAGTCTCATGCCATCTTGTTGTTGTGACCAGTCACCTTTTCAATATTTGTGTTTTATTTTTATCTCTGTATTAGAGAGGCATTATTTGTGCACAGCCTGTTAAAAACAGTTCTGAGGGAAACACACTTCCAGCTGCTTCCTCCTGTTTTCCATCTGCTGCATTTTTGCATCTTTGTATGCATTTAACTGTTGCTTGTCGGAGTAATTGGGATTTTACTGAGGACAGGGAAAAAAATCTCCCTAAGGGTGGGTTGTCAGTTCAATTGATCTGAAAGAGATTATCTTGGTTAGTCACTAATAAACCTTAAACTTCTAAGTAGAGCAATAAAAAAGCACCAAGTAACTAAGTTTTAAGAGTTAACTTGCTTCAGTTATATCTTTGTATTCCTATATTTATGCATCAGCTACTCTTTCTCTCATTTAATCTTAAATATGTAAATCCTCAATTTATCTGGAATTACTTAGTGAAAGACTGATGTGTGAGTGTGGCAGATTATAATATTCTATTGCCACCCCTGATCCTCTTTACCTCTTATTCTTTTCATAGAAGATCAAAAAAGCTGTGTGCGTGCCACAAGAATATATTATTTTAAGAGACTTGGACTTAGAAATTGATTTCCTTGATGAGAAAAAGAAAAGTCTCCTTCTGACCTAGAGGGTCACTTCGTAATCCTGTCACTCTACATCAAAAAAGCCTTTTTTTTTTTTCTTTTTGGAGAAGATGAGAATATTTCTGAAAAGGAATTAATTTTTCAGCTACAGTAAAAACAGTGACTTGCAGACTTACCCATCCCCAAAAGAGGGGACTTATTCAGAACACATCTCCTGTGATTAGAATGAGCTCCTGACATATTTTAGGGTCAGGCGGTTTTCAATGGAAATTGGGATTTGTACCATAGAATGAAATTGATATTCTATTTTATTGATGATTTTTTTTTTTTTTTTTTTTT
>RJWK010063070.1:0-12647 GCA_004363435.1 Platanista minor | reverse complement strand
CCCTGGTGGCGCAGTGCTTGAGAGTCCGCCTGCCGATGCAGGGGACACGGGTTCGTGCCCCGGTCCGGGAAGATCCCACATGCCGCGGAGTGGCTGGGCCCATGCGCCACGGCCGCTGAGCCTGCGCATCCGGAGCCTGTGCTCCGCAGCGGGAGAGGCCACAACAGTGAGAGGCCCGTGTACCGCAAAAAAAAAAAAGCATATATTTTGAGAAGCTGGGCTTTAGGCCTGGTAGAAGTGGTGAATCTCTACATTGCCACCATCTTCTGGAATAATTAATGGATGTGAAACTTCTTATGCACTGCCTGGCACATACTAGGCACTCAGTAAATGTTAGTTCCCTTCCTTGCTCCCATTCCTTTATTTCTGATATTTTTTTTTTTTTTTTTTTTTGGCCACACCACGCGGCTTGCAGGATCTTAGTTCCCCGACCAGGGATCGAACCCGTGGCCCCTACAGTGGAAGTGTGGAGTCCTAACCACTGGACCACCAGGGAATTCCCTGTTTCTGATACTCTTCAGTCAAAAAACAGATGTCATTACTATCCAATGGCTGCTTTGAAATTTGTCACATAATAGACAAAGCAAAATTGGCAAATAATAGGGTAGAAACAGATTGAAATTCATTGAGTTAACCAGACTGAATGAACATTAATTTTGGATAAAATACTGGAAGAAAAGCCTTAGCCTGGTAGATAATGGACATGAAAGACAGGTCTGAAATAGTAGCAAGAATAATAATAATAATATTTTTTTTTAATATTTATTTATTTGGTTGTGTTGGGTCTTAGTTGTGGCATGCGGGATCATTTTTTAGTTGTGGCACGTGGGATCTAGTTCCCTGACCAGGGATCAAACGCGGGCCTGCTGCATTGGGAGTGCGGAGTCTTAGCCACTGGACCATCAGGGAAGTCCCAATACTAACTTTTTTTGAGCACTTTATATGTTTTATCTCACTGAATCTTCAAATAATTCACTGTAGTTTGTACTATAATTCTCCTCATTTTTTAAAGTGAGGAAACCAAGCTATGGAGAGGTACTTAAAAGTCACAGAATAGTATGTGGTAGAGTTGGAATCCAAACTTACTAGAGAACTCTTGCTCTTAACCCACTACTTTATGTTCTTGCCCTTTGTCCTGTTCCATGTGAGGGGTAGGATTTGGTCCCAGGCACTCTTCTCAAAGATATGTTAGGCATCTTTTCAGACAAAATTATTATAGTGTTAGAGGGTCACTTAAAGTAGGAAGACTACATCAGGAAATAACTGTTTACCTGCAGAACAGATGGGATTCTCTCCTGAGGTTCTGAACCTAAAAAGAGGAAGAAAGTATGTTGAATACAATTAGATACCCACATCTATTTGCAAAGCTACCAAAACTTGTATGCTCCTCATTAAGGATATATCAATGCTACATATTTCCTTATTTCCTCCTTCTCTTCTTTCCATAAACATTATTAAGTACTTACTATGGGTCAATCTGTTAGGTCCTGAGGATGCAAAAGTAAGTAAAATGTCTCTATCTATGGTTTAGTTGGGAGAGAGATAGGTAAACAGATGCGAGCCACAATACAGTGTTGATCCAGAACAAAATCATGTACAAGATTTGGTGGAATACAAAGGAAAGCATGCTCATTTCATCAGAGGGGTGAAACTATTTGAAATGAGGTTTTAAAAATTAAGAACTATTCTTGATTATTTAGCCCCACAGGAAAAGCATTCTAGGCAGAGGTATGAAAGTAGTATATCTGGGGAACAGCAAGCAGGTGGATGTGAGTGGCACTTAAGCAGCAGGGAAGGGGGCAGGGTAAAAGAGGTAATCAGGGGTCAAGTTATGAAAACCTCAAACACTGTGCTAAGGAGTTTTGTCTTTACTCTGTGTGGGCAGTGGGAAGCTCCTGGCAGTTTAATCACAAAAATGATATGATCAATTTTAAGTTTTAGAACTTAAAATAGGTGAGCAATGAATAGGAAGACGTGAAACTGAGGGAAGAGAACCAGTGAAGTGGTTCTTGCAATCGCCTTGCATTATTCGAACATATTTCAAAAGCAAGGCTGACAGGATTTATTTAAGAATTAGATGTAGAGTGAGAGAAACAACAGTGTCACGGATGATTCCAAGGATTTTATCCTGAGTAACTAGATGAATGGAGTTGTCATTTACTGAGAATGGGGAAGGAGTAAGTTGGCAGGGGAGTTAATGCTTGAGATGCTTAGTAAACATGTAAGTGGAGATGATGAAAGAAGAATGCTGTGTGAACCACCTAGTGGAATGCCAATATTAGCTATATTTTTACTGTTATTAATATCCTTACCTCAAGAGGGAAAAGGCTTGCTTAAAAATGGTGTCATTCCTCAGACACAGCGCCTACAGCAAAACAGCCACGTTAGAACAATTGTAAGCATTCACAGATCTCCAAGTACCTCTTCACAAAGAGGCTAGAAACCCACAGTACACAAAACAAAATGGAGCCAAAGTCTCTTGTCTAGCAAAGAAACTGCCCTACACTTAATACCAAACATGCAGGCAAACCATTTCTACCAAATCCTACTCTAACCACTACAGAAAATGCTCAAAAAACAGAAGCCCAACCCCCCCGCACTACTTGGGTTGCTTTTTTTTCACCCTATTTCCTCTTTCTAACTTGATTTATATTTTCTTTTTTCTAATACTTATTTAGCTTATTTATTTATTCATTTTCTTGGCTGCGTCAAGTCTTAGTTACAGCATGTGGGATCTTTCGTTGCAGCATGCGGACTTCTCTCTAGTTGTGGCACACGGGCTCCAGGGTTCATGGGCTCTGTAGTTTGTGGCACATGAGCTCAGTAGTTGTGGCGCGTGGGCTTAGTTGCCCCACAGCATGTGGGATCTTAGCTCCCCGACCAGGGATCGAACCTGCATCCCCTACATTGGAAGGCAGATTCTTTACCACTGGACAACAGGGAAGTCCCTAATTTATATTTTCTAATATCAATCAACAACTATTATGTATGTGTCAAGCACAGTCGCCATGCAAGGGACTTTCTGAACTCTTCCCTAATTCTCAAAACACTGCAAGGCAAATTTACAGGTGAGGCAACTGAGGCCCATAGAATTTATATTCCAAGAAATTATAGCTAATAAGTGGCTAAGAGGACTGTTTTACTCCAAAGACTATGCCTCTATTATACCACAATCCCTTAATAATAATAATAATAATATACCAACATGAACAAAACAATAATAATGAGAGGAGGCAGCTGCAGTGGCAGCTTCCCCCACTCCCCACAATCTTACCCCCAACAACCCAGTTATTTTAATCTCACTCTGCCCTGCTGGCACCCACTCAAAAGATCACTGCTATAGGTTTACTAAGGGAGTGCTTAACATAAAGGAGTTCTTTTTATAAAGTAACTAGATAATAACTAATAAATGCCCTTAAGGTCCCATAACACAAAGAGAAAATCCTGTCCACTATGAGGAACGATTTCAGTTCCTTCAACATTTACGTCTTAAAAGCCTATTATGTGTAAAAGCCTTCAGAAACAAAGGAAAGTCTGAGAAACTGTCATAGACAAGAGGAGCCTAAGCAGACATGATGACTAAATGTAATATAATATACTGGATGGGATCCTACCTAGAACAGAAAAAGGACACTGGATTTTAAAAAATGAAAGAAATATGAATAAAGTATGGACTTAATAATAATATATCAATATCAGTTCATTAATTATGAAAAACATACCATACTAATGTAAGATAATAACAGGGAAAACTGGATATGAAGTATATGGGAATTCTTTGTACTATCTTTGCAACTTTTCTGTAATTCTAAAACTGTTCTAAATTTTTTTTTTTTAAAGCCTATTATGGGGACTTCCCTGGTGGTCCAGTGGGTAGGACTCTGCACTCCCAGTGCAGGGGGCCTGGGTTCGATCCCTGGCTGGGGAACTAGATCCTGCACGCATGCCGCATCTGAGAGTTCGCATGCCACAACTAAGAGTCCACATACCACAACTAGGAAGGCTGCATGCCACAACTAAGAGCCTGCATGCTGCAACTGAGACCCGGCACAGCCAAAATAAGTAAATAAATAAATATTTTTTAAAATTAAGAAAAAAAAGCCTGGACTTCCCTGGTGGCACAGTGGTTAAGAATCCACCTGCCAATGCAGGGGACATGGGTTCAATCCCAGGTCCAGGAAGATCCCACATGCCGCGGAGCAACTAAGCCCGTGCATCACAACTACTAAGCCTGCGCTCTACAGTCTGCGAGCTACAACCACTAAGCCTGCACACCACAACTACTGAAGCCTGCGTGCTCTAGAGCCCATGTGCTGCAACTACTGAGCCCATGTGATTAGAGCCTGTGCTCCACAACAAGAGAAGTCACCACAACGAGAAGCCCGCGCACTGCAACAAAGAGTAGCCCCCGCTAGCCGCAACTAGGGAAAGCCCACGTGCAGCAACGAAGACCCAACGAGGCCAAAAATAAATAACGCTTTAAAAAATAAAAATAAATTTTTAAAAAAGCCTATTATGTGTCAACTACTGTGTTGAATATGAAAGGGACTGTAAAAACAAAATATAACAACATGAATGAACTTGGAAACATTATGCTAAATAAAAGAAGCCCGTCACAAAGGGCCAATATTGTATGACTCCATTTATATGAAATAGTCAGAATAGGAAAATCTATACAGAAAGAAAGACTAGTGCTTGCCTAGGGCTGGGCGGGTCTGGGGAGCTGAAGATGACAACTAAGGGATATGGGTTTTTTTTATGGGGTGATGAAAATGTTCTAAAATTGATTGTAGTGATGGTTGCACAACTCTATAGATATTAAAAGCCATTGAACTGTATACTTTAAATGGACAAGTTGTACGGTATATAACTTATATCTCAATAAAGCTGTTAAAAAAAATGTAAGCACACCCCTGTCTTATAGGAATTTGAATGGCTGAAGATATGAATACACATTTGTATTAAACAGCTAAGCAATACCACAGTATTATATGATTAAGTCAAAATACGTGGCACAAACAACAAGCACCTCTGGCAGGGAATCCAGGTGTTGATGGCCAGGAAGAGTTCTTAGCTTTTGGGGTGTTACAGATCAGATATTGCTGATAATCTGCCCCAAATTATGAACCTTCTCCCCAGACAAATACATATAGACACGAATATATAAAAGTTTGCATACTTAGCACAGGGAACTATATTCTTATAACCTATAATGGAAAAGAATATGAAAAAGAATCTATATATATATAAAATGTGTATATATACATATATATATAACTGAATCACTTTGCTGTACACCTGAAACAGTGTAAATCAACTCTACTTCAATTTTTTAAAAAGGTAGCAAGTGGGGACTTCCCTGGTGGTCCAGTGGTTAAGACTCCATGCTCCCAATGCAAGGGGCACAGGTTCGATCCCTGGTCGGGGAACTAAGATCCCACATGCCACATGGCGTGGCCAAAAAAAAAATTAAAACGTAGTATGTAGAACCAAATAAATTAAGTAAGTAAGGGGGAAAAAAAGTTTGCAAACTACTTCAAGAGATTCACTGAAACTCTTAACATCACCCATAGGCCACTATGCTAAACCAAGAGATCCTCAAGGGTAAGAGTCATATCATCTTCCTGTTGGTTTAGTAAATAAATAAATGATTAGGAAGAAGTGAATGAGTGACAATCATCGCTACCATTTATTACCACCCACATCTATTTTGTTGAGCACCTACCATGTGTCTAAATCATAATTCCATTACAGGATAAGTATTATTATCCCATTTTACAGTTGGGGAAACTGAGATTAAGTAATTTACCCAAAGTCAAACAGCTACTATCAGAACTAGCATAGGATCTTAGGTTTCTCTGACTCCAAAGCCTATAATTTTTCCACTATTCTACACCCTCTCTCCCATAAATGAATGTGTTAGTGTTTAGGAATTCAGGGGGGAAAATGATCAAATTTAGGAAAAGTCTCCCAGAGAATGTGAGGTCATGAAGATTGGGAAGGATATGAATAACAGAAGGAAGGACAAAGTATGCAGACAATCCTAAAAATGACAATTAAATCAGATACTAAAAGACTTTGTAAACACGTGTACAAAACGCTTAACCTTATATTGGCCAGCATAAAAGTCAGAGCAGGCAACTGGGAGCCCCAGGACACAGGAGCTCTGGCTGGCTCCCCCCGCACTGGTCACCATACTAGTGATTGGCTAGTAATTTTCCCCTCTCTAGAGTTAGAACAGATGACTCTAACGTCCCTCCAGGTACAAGATCTATCAACGACGACAAACAGAATAGAAATCAGAGTGAACAGAATGTATTCGTAAATGGGTCACTTCATACAGAAGTGGTATTGGATGGGAAGAAAGATCTAGATGAGACTGATTTTTCCTTACTTTAATTGTTCAGATTTCTGAGTCTCCACAGTAGCTATGGATTTAATTATCTAAAAGCCAAACCTTTTTAAGGGTTGACAACCATCTGGAAGACATTCAAACTGTGGTGTGAACTCTCCTTTTCAGCTCTGGAAAATGTGCTTCCTCTCCCCTGCAATGCTCGGCATCATTTATCAGGACAAAAGTAATCTATTTTGGGACTGTATCCACAAATACTCTCTCCCAGCAGTCAGCAAATGAAGAGCAGCTCCAGCTCTGGACCAAATGGAAGAGAAGTCCAGTGACTCTACTGAATGAATGAATGAGGACAGAGCTGTTGCAGTGGGTTACAAAAATACTTCTTCCATGAGCTTGGGAGTCAGGAACCAGAAAAGAACTACACAGCTACTTAAGAACTGAAGTCACGGGGCAAAATCTATGGTGTGTGAGTAGCCTCAGACACCAGAGCCCTGGGGTGGATGGTGACAGAAGTGGGTAAGGGGCCCATGATGCAAGCAACTGTCTTACGAATATTAACAGAATATGTTTGTATATTAACAAGTATTATTTAAAATAGCATTGTTACTATCACTTATTGAGTACATCCTTTGTGCTAAGCACTTTGCTCAATCTTTACACCAATCCTCTAAGAGGCATTGAAATAATTGCCTCTATTTATAGAGGAAAAAAGAGGCTTAGGTAAATTGCCTAAAGTTATAGGTTTGGTAAGAGATGCCAAGAATTCAAATCAAATCTGACTCTAAAACCCATGTTTTCCATTCTGCCATACTACCTCTTCAAAGAACAATACCAATTTAATAGCAGCGAAATTCATATAATAATGATAATAATGGCCTAAATAATCCTACCATTTGTTGAGCACCTGCTTTATGCCAAACATCATTTGCATTAACCCTCACAACCATTCTGTGAAGTAGATATTTCTACCCCCATTTTACTGTGAGGAAACCAAAGCTCAGAAATGTTAATTAATATGTCTGATGCACACAGCTAATAAGTGGTGTTCGAGCTGACCTTTTCCTAAGTTCTTTCAAAATTGACTGTTTGTAATTTTTCCTTTGGCCATTCTCTTCTGAATGTGTTTAATATGGTGACTATCAAAGCCCGTCTTTGCACTGAGTCTTTACGGCAGTTAGGAACACAGGTTATAGATTCACACAAACCTGGGTATGAATATCAGCTCCTCCATGTTACTAGCTGTATGATCTTTGGCAAGTCACTTAAGAAATACTTGGTGTCACATACTATATCATTTCATTTATATGAAATGATCAGAACAGACAAATCCATAGAGACATAAAGTAGATTAGTGGTTACCAGGGGGTGGGCAGAGGGGGGAATTGAGGAGTAAATGCTTATGGGTACAACGTTTCTTTTTAGAGTGATGAAAATGTTCTGGAATTAGTGATGATGGCTGAATAACTTTATGAATATACTAAAAACCACTAAATTATCCACTTTAAAAGGGTAAATATCATGGTACGTGAATTATATCTCGATTTTTAAAAAGAAAGAAAGAGAGAGAGAGAGATTGAGAGGAAGGGAGGAAGAAAGGAATATCTGGCCTCACACCATACTGCTGGATGGCACTTCTAGGCCACAGCTGAGCTCTGTTAAGCTCAATTCCCTACCTTCCTCCAGGACTAAAATGTTTCAAAACAACTGTGGTCACTGAAATATAAGCCCAATCCCCTACCATCTCCCCAACTCTCATCCCCATACTTCTCCACACACTCTCCCTTGATACAAACTCCCTTGCTTCTCTCCCTTCCAATTTCCTCTCCGCCCTCTGGAACTCCAAACGTGTTCTCATTTCAGGGCCTTCGCACATGCTCTCCCAGTCTAAATTCTATTATTCTTTAAGTCTTAGTCGTGTAACATCGCCAAGAAAACTTTCTTGACTGCTCAAACTTACTTGAATTCTGCTGTTATACATACCATATAGCACACAGAATCTTTTTTTTTTGAGGCATTTATCACAATTAGTTAAGTAATTATACTTTTTTATTGAAGTATAGTTGATTTACAATACTGTGTTAGTTTCAGGTATACAGCAAAAGGTAGTTATATGTTTAATTAGTCTATTTTGCTGGAAATATAAGCTCCTTGAAGACAGGAACTACTACATCCCAGCATCTAGCATACTCTCTGGCACATAGCAAGTGCTCAATAAATATCTGCTGATCAAATTAGTAAATCTCTCCAAACCTCACTTCCTTATCTCTAAATAGGTTATAAAGCAACTCATATAATAACCTGCTGTATAAAAAAAAAGTTAAATAAAAAAAAACCCAAAAACAACTCATAGAGTTGTTGATACTATTAAATTAGATATTATATGAAAAGCACTTAGCAAGTTCAAGGCACACTGATAACGGTCAAACTGGGAGCAGTGACAATAACAGTGGTGACTGTTCACTTCCTCATTTACTAAACAATATGTACTTTAGTATGTGACAAGTGCTGAAGATAAAACCATGAACAAAATAGAGAAATGTCCCTGTCCTCCAGAACTTACAGTCTAGTAGTGACCAGGAAATAGCCAACTTCTTGACCATTTTGCTGGGCTTTTGGACTCCCTGCCCTGCTAGGCCCTCTGAAATTTCTGTCCTCCTGTTTCATATCTTCTTATGTCCTCCTAATTCATGTCTGTTGATTTGTCATTTTTTTCAATCCTCACTGCTATTTGTTCATATGAACTCTGCTCCATGTTAGCCTTCAGTGTTTTCATTTGAAAACATCTTACTGTGCAATCAGTCCCCAAGGTTGCTCCTTCTGGGCTGGTAAGGCTAGCATATCTTTTGTGATCACCACCCCTCCCCTAATCATAGCCTTGTGGTTCAAGGGTATGGTAATCCCCGAAAAGAATGGTAATCTGAGGGTGAGTGACATCCAGACCTGAGCTTGACACTCCAGGACCATCCATTTTCTCTGCAAAGTAACTCAGCAAGTGAGTCACTACCAATTCCTTGTGCATGTTGACTTCCACAGGCACCATCCTTCCATCTTGATCAAACAATATGTTTTCTGAAGTCTGATGACTAACAGCATTAGTGTCTTAATTGGATCAACTCTGCTTTACTACTTCTGTTGACCCAAAGAGGTATGTGATCCCACCCAGTTTTATTCCAGTAAAGCTGAGCTTCTCACTCATCTAAAATTTGAGACGATTTCTTAGGGTCCCAAGCACTGAGCTAAGAGTTTGAAGTTCTAGTCCCAGCTCTACCGTGTACTTACCACATAACGCAACATTTTTTCATTCACTTACTCATTCAGTATTTATCAGGTCAAGCACACTGTAGGCTGCGTATATACAGACATGAAGAAAATACAGTTGCCTACCCTCAATCTTTCTTTTTTCTTTAATTTTTAATTTTATTTTATTTTTATTTATTTATTTTTGGTTGCATTGGGTCTTCGTTGCTGCGTGCAGGCTTTCTCTAGTTGCAGCGAGCGGGGGCTACTCTTTGTTGTGGTGCGTGGGTTTCTCATTGCAGTGGCTTCTCTTGTTGCAGAGCGTGGGCTCTAGGAGCACAGGCTTCAGTAGTTGTGGCATGTGGGCTCAGTAGTTGTGGCTAGCAGGCTCTAGAGCGCAGGCTCAGTAATTGTGGCGCAAGGGCTTAGTTGCTCTGCGGCACGTGGGATATTCCCGGAGCAGGACTCGAACCCGTGTCCCCTGGATTGGCAGGTGGATTCTTAACTACTGGGCCACCAGGGAAGTCCCTACCCTCAATCTTTCTAATGAGGAAAGTAGATGTGCAAATTATTTATTACACTGAAATGAGATCAGTATAATGGGCTGCACAGGTCACAAAGAAGGGAAGGACTGACAACTGGGAAGGTCAAGGAAGGTTTTCATTCCTCATTTCACAGATTAGAGAAACCAAGATTATTATCAAATTAGGGCGATGCAAAATACTCAGAAGAGGAAAGGCAGTGGGGTTTTAGGAGGGGTAGAAAATCTAGGCTCCAGTTCAGCACTACCACAAAAGAGGCTGTTGACCTATAAGCAAGGCATTCGTTCATTCAGGCATTTGGTAAAGCATTTGAGAACCTATTATGTATCAGACACTGCACCAGTAGCTTCCACCTCCTTATCTGTTGTGTCTGCCAGGATTATCTCATATCATGAAGCTCAAATAAAATTATGGAAATGAAAGCAGTTTATTAACTATAGAATAATATCAATATTCCTATTTGTATAGTCCTTCACACTTAGAAAATACTCTTACTTACATTATCTTCTATAATCTTTACAACAATTCCATATGATGGGCACCATTATCTGCATTTACAGACAAGAAACTGAAGCACAGAGAGGTCAAATAACCTGCCTAAGGTCACACAGCTAGCAAGAGATAGAACACAGGTCTGATGCAAATCCCATGTGTTTTCCTTATAAATGTAAAGCAATAACTAACACTTCCAGACAGGCTGAGACAAGGATGGTCACAAGACTGCATATGATTAGATGCCAAAAGATAATACCAGCTAAGAGTTCAAAAAATAAACAAGCACTTTGGCTGGAATGGTCTGAAAGGTTTTAAGGAAAAGATGAGACCTGAGCTGGGCCTTGAACCATGGAGCATTTAGATAGGTGGTGAAAAAGGTGAGGGCATTCCAAGTGAGAAAGCTCCACAAGATCAAAGATTAGGAATTCAGCATTTAGTAAATAAAGAAGAGACTACCTGGCTAAAGCAATAGGGCAGAATGGAAGAGTCAAGTCAGTAACAAAGGATTCTGGAAGGGAACAGTGGCATCAGACCCAGAGGGGCCCTATATGCCCTTGTATCTTTAGGTGATAGCCTATGACAGATTTCCATGGGCTCTTCAGGAGTATAGAATGGCCAAAAACAGTATTCCCTGAACAATGATCCCTCCCTTTCAGCATTCCTCAGAATCAAGGCTCTTAGAGCAGGAGCGTGGAGCCACCAATCTGACCATCTTTAACAGTTAAATTTTAAAACTTTGATTTTTTTCTATTATCCTTTCACCAGATCTAGTTAAATTCTCATAATTTGGCTAAAGTGAACAACAGAGTTACTTCATTAAGGATGAAGTGAGGTTTGGGACCTTAAGGAAACAAACCTAGAGACATTCAGGGGCTGCCCCAAAGTTAGGACCAGTAGATCCATGAGCAGCAATGATCATGCTGTGTTTCATGGAGTACAGTCTCCAAATTAATGCCTCGAATAAAATTTTAACATGAATTGCTAAAAAAAAAAGTCATTATTCTAAACAGCATGGTACAACTGAAAAAGCACAGCTGAAATCTGTTAAGAGGACAAGGGAAAGTCAAGGAATGCTTTACGTGGTTCACACGGTTTTACTGCAGTCACGTAATTAAGGTTTTGTAAGTAAAAATGTTTTTTTTATTATTACCCTTCCCTTGTCGCCAAGTAGCCTCACATCCCAATCTGTTCAGCGAGTCAAAACGGTATTCTTAGAAAAAAATCTGGAAGCTGATGACCTAAAGCAAAATGACCTGCTCAAGGTCGTACATATTATTTGGACCTAGTCCGCTGTGATTCCCATTGCGGGGCTCCTCTCTTTCCAGGCCAATGCGAGGCGAGGGTAGCGCGACGCGGGGCGTGGCGCGCGGGTTAACGCCCTGGGAGCAGACGACTAAGCGCAACCCTTTGACAAGGCGCCGCACGTGATTCTGGGAAGAGTCTTGTTCTCTCCCAAGTCTCTTACCCGGATGTCTGCAGAAGCGGGAGGGCCCCGCGGCCACCTCGCAGCTCAGCTCTTTTCACCACCTCCCCCGCGCCCAGCGTGCGTGGAACCTACGTTACCTTTCCCAGAGCTCCATTCATCCTTTGCTGCTGCGCGGCCTGTAATTGTGCCAGCTGAAGATCAGCCCAAGAAGCCGCGACCGCTGGGCGTCCGAAAACACTGACGGAACGGCCTTGATCCGGTCCGGGAACAATATCCGACCGAGACTCACTCAACTCCCGCAGCACCTTGGTTCCGGCAGCTTCTGAGACTCGTGTCTAGAAATCGCCCACTACAGCTCAAGTGTCACCTTCACTGCGAATTCTCCGGGCAGAATTAATTGCCATCTCTGTGTTGCCCCAATACTTTACACACAATTCTGCTATTTCATATGCAATACTATATATTAATTATTTGTTACTTTCTCTTTCCCGTGTTTGATTGCGAGTTCCTCAGGGACTGAAATTCTGCCTGATTAATTCATTCCAGCGTCTAGAACGGGACGTGGAGATCTGACTTCTAACCTCTATTTAAAAGC
>RJWK010063069.1:0-12648 GCA_004363435.1 Platanista minor | reverse complement strand
ATTGGACATCCACATGCAAAAAAAAAAAAAAAAAATGAATTTAGGCATAGACCTTGCACCCTTCACAAAAATTAACTGAAAATGAATCATAAACCTGAATGGAAAACACAAAACTATAAAACTCTTAGAATATAACATTGGGGGAAATCCTAGATGACCTTGGGTATGGCGATGACTTTTTAAATACAACACAAAAGCCATGATCCATGAAAGAAATAATTACTAAGCTGGGCTTCATTAAAAATTATAAACTTCTGCTCTGTAAAAGACAAGGCCAAGAAAATGAGAAGACAAGCCACAGACTGGGAGAAAATATTTGCAAAAGACAGTTGGTAAAGAACTGTTACCCAAAATATGCAAAGAACTCTTTTTTTTTTTTTTTTTGCGGTACGAGGGCCTCTCACTGTTGT
This sequence comes from Platanista minor, assembly GCA_004363435.1. Lineage (NCBI taxonomy): Eukaryota > Metazoa > Chordata > Mammalia > Artiodactyla > Platanistidae > Platanista > Platanista minor. The sequence goes on along the minus strand of RJWK010063069.1, from coordinate 12,238 downwards.
GGCCTCTCCCGTTGCGGGGCACAGGCTCCAGACACGCAGGCTCAGCGGCCATGGCTCACGGGCCCAGCCGCTCCGCGGCACATGGGATCTTCCTGGACCGGAGCACGAAACCCGTGTCCCCTGCATAGGCAGGCAGACTCTCAACCACCGCGCCACCAGGGAAGCCCGCAAAGAACTCTTAAAACTCAACAATAAGAAATTAAACAACCTGATTTTTAAAATGGGCCAAAGACCTTAACAGACACCTACCAAATAAGGTCAACAGATGGAAAATAAGCATATGAAAAGATGCTCTGCATCATATATCATCAAGGAAATGCAAATTAAAAACAACAATAAGGGCTTCCCTGGTGGTGCAGTGGTTGAGAGTCCGCCTGCCGATGCAGGGGACATGGGTTCACGCCCCGGTCTGGGAAGATCCCACATGTCGTGGAGTGGCTAGGCCCGTGAGCCATGGCCTCTGAGCCTGCGCATCCGGAGCCTGTGCTCCGCAACGAGAGAGGCCACAGCAGTGGGAGGCCTGCGTACCACACACACACACAAAAAAATACCAATAATATACTACTACACACCTATTAGAATGGCCAATATCTTGAAACACTGACAACATCAAATGCTGGCTAGAATGCGGAGCAACAGGAACTCTCATACACTCCAGGTGGGAATGCAAAATGGTATTGCCACTTTGATGGTTTCTTATAAAACTAAATATACTCTTATCATATGATCTAGCAATCAAACTTGATATTTACCCAAGGGAGTTGAAAACTTATGTCCACACAAAACACTGGACATCGATGTTTATACAAGTTTTTTTTCATAATTGCCAAAAGTTGGAAGCAACCAAGATGTTCTTCATTAGGTAAATGAATAAAGAAACTGTGGTACATCCAGACAATAGAATATTATTCAGCACCAAAAAGAAATGAGTTATCAAGTCATGAAAATACATGGAGGAACCTTAAATGCTTATTACTAAATGAAAGGAGCCAATCTCAAAATGCTATACACCGTATAATTCCAACTATATGACATTCCGAAAAAGGCAAAACTATGGAGACAGTAAAGAGATCAGTGGTTGTCATGAGCTGGAGCCAACGGCAGGGGGTTGGAGTGGGGGATGAATAGGTAAAGCACTGAGGGTTTATAGGGGACTGAAAATACTCTGTATGATAGCATAATGATGGATATATATCAGTACATGTTTGTCCAAACCCACAAAATGTACAATACCAAGAATGAAACCTAAGGTAAACCAGGGACTTCAGGTGATTACCACGTGTCAATCTGGATTCATCAACTGTAACAAATGTACCACTCTGATGAGGGATGTTGATAATGGGGAAGGCTGTGCATGTTTAGGGTAAGGGGTATATGGGAAATCTCTGTATCTTCCCCTCAACTTTGGTATGAACCTCTAATTGCTTAAAAAAATAAAATCTTAATTTTAAAAAGTTATCAAATCAGATACAGCAATATTTACAAAGAATAATCCATCATGTTCAAGTGGGATATTTCCAAAACTGTAATATTGGTTTAACATCTGAAAATTAATCAATATAATCCATATTAACACACAAAAACAGAACCATATTATAAATTCAATAGGTGCCTAGAAAGATTTGACCAAATTCAATACCCATTTATGATTTTTTTTTTTTAAATACCCTCAGTGTCCTAGACCATTTGAACTGCTATAACAGAATACCATAGACTAGGTGGCTTAAACAACAAACATTTATTTCTCATAATTCTGGAGGGTGGGAAGTCCAAGATCAAGGCTCGAGTAGATTTAGCATCTGCTGAGGGTTTCCTGGTTCATAGGTGACCTTCTTCTCTCTGTGTTTTAATATGGTGAAAGGGAAAAGGCAGCTCTCTGGGGTCTCATTTTATAAGGGCACTAATCCCATCTATGAGGGATCTGCCCTCATGATTTAATCACTTCCCAAAGGCCCCATCTCCTAATACCACTCCGTTAGGGGTTAGGATTTCAACATATGAATGGTGGGGGGAGGATGTAAACATCTGATCCATTATACTCAGCAAACTAGACAAAAGGGAGGCTCAGTGGAAATGCCCAGAGCTAGCATAGGATTCAGTGGAAAAAACTAAACACATTCCCCACATAGCAGGAATAAGGCAATGACATCTGTTTGTATATTTCTGTTCTAAATTTTCCTGGAGTTCCTAGCCAGTACAAAGGAAAACAAATAAAATTCATACAGATTTAAAAGAAAGAAGTAAAACTGTCTTTGTAAGATGACATGATTACCTATGTAGATAATCCCAAGGAATCTACCCAAAACTGTCACTAAAAATAATAAGCGAGTTTATCAAAGTTGCAGGATACAGGCCCAATACACAAAAATCAATTGTTTTTCTACATACTAGAAATGAATAATTGGGAATTGAAATGAAAAGCAATATAATACAATAACAACAAAAAGATGAAAACTTATAGGTAAATTTAACAAAATATGTTTAATATATCTATGTAGAGAAAACTGTAAAACATTAGAGAAAGTGAAGAAGACCAAACTAGATGACAAATTATGTCATATTCATTGATGAGAAGAACCAATAGTGTTAAAATAGAAATTCTCCCCAAATTTATCTATATACTCAAAGCAGTCCCAGTAAAATCTGAAGTTTTTTTTTTTTTTTAACACAAATCTAGGCAAGCTGATTCTAAAATCAGCTTGATTTTATATACGAAAATGCAAAGGACCCAAATGAGCCAAAACGATTTTGAAAAAGAAAAAAATTGTAGGACCTACAATCCCTGATTTCAAAACTTATTATAAAATTATAGTAATCAGGACATTGTTTCAATGGCATAAGAATAGGCACATAAATCAGTGGAATAGAATAGAGAGTCCAGAAAGAGCTCACATATATCCTCAGTTCATTTCTGACAAAGATGTGAAAGTATTTCAATGGAGAAAAATAAGTCTTTTTCACTGGTGGAACAATTGGATTTCCCCATGTGAAGAAGAAGGTGAAGGAGGATGGTGGGGAGGGATGGGGGAGAGAGGAGGGTGGGGAGGTGAGGGAAGGAAAAGGAGAAAATAACTTCAACCCGTACCTCATGTCATACGCACAAAAAATTGACACAAACTGGATCATAGGTCTAAACATCAAAGCTAAGACTATAAAACTTCTAAAAGAAAACATAGCAGAAAATCTCTGTGACCTTGGGGGTAGGCAAATATTTCTTAGAACATAAAGAGCACAAAACATAAAATAAAAAACCCAATAAATTGTACTTCATCTACGTTTAAAACTTAAAAATTTTGGTTGTTTTGAGAGGCACTGTAAAGAAAATAAAAAGGCAATTCACAGGCTGGGAGAAAACATTTGCAAATCACATGACTGATAAAGGACTTATATCAGAATATACAAAGAACTCTCAGAACTTTTAATAAGAATGAAACAACCAGTAAAATAATGGACAAAATATTTGAACAGACACTTTACCAGAGAAGATATATGAATGGCAAATAAGCACATGAAAAGATGCTCAGCATAATTAGTCATTAGGGAAATGCAAAGTAAGAGCATGAAATAGCAACACCCACTAGTATGACTAAAATTAGAAAGACATACAAAGTGTTAGGATATAGAACAACTAGAAATCTCACATATAGCTGGTGGGAAAGCAAAAAGATGCAGTCACTTTGGAAAACAGTTCAGCACTTTAAGTATACACTTACTATGTGACCCAGCAATACTACCCCTTGTATTTTCCTATGAGAAATGAAAATATATGTCCACACAAAGACTTGTACATTAATGTTCATAGAAGCCTTAGGCATAACAGCCAAAAGCCTGAAATCACCATCAACTGGCAAGTGAATAAATATATTGTGGTATATCCATACAATGAAATGTTTCTCAGCACTAAAAAGAACAAACTCCATGACATTACATAACATAGATGAATCTCAAAAGTATTGTTAAGTGAAAGAAGTCAAACGCAAAAGACTGTTTGTATGATCTGCTCCTATAAAATTTTAGAAAATGTAAAACTATAGTCATTGAAAGCAGATGAGTGGTTGCCTGAGCCTGGGGGTGGGAACAGGGATCGACTGCAAAGGCCACAAGGAAACTTTTTGAGGTATGGAAAATGTTCTGTATACACTGATTATGTTTACAGCACTGTATATATTTGTCAAAATTCATGACACTGTTCATTTAAAATTGGTGAGCTTTATATCTCAATAAAGCTGTCAACCAATCAATCGATAACCATAAGTTAGATCACATCATTCCCACACTCCAAATCCTCTAATAGCTTCCTATCATGCCTATAATGAAATCCAAAATCGCTGCCATGGCTTATACTGATGCACGTGATCTGGCTCCTACAAACCTCTCCAGTCCCCTCCATCCACTTCTCCCTAAACGTTTTCTGTCATACTGTCCTCCATGCGGATCCTAAAACACACCAAGCATGTCCTGCTTCGGAGCATTTGCACGTTCCATTCCCTCTGCTGGAGATATTCCTCCCCTTCTCATTTATTCCTCACTTTTCCAGGTCGCTGTGTAACTCTCAGCTTATCCCACCTCCTCCATCACTCTCCTTCTGCTTTATTTTATTCATAGCACCTATCATTGTCTGACATTATTTTATTTACTTACTCATTTTATTTTCCCCATTTGAATTAACTCCTTGAGGGCAGGGATTTCTAAGGTCATATCCCTAGCCAGTAGCACAGTATCTGGCACAAAGTAGGATCTCAGTGAATCCAGGTTGTTCAATGAATGAAGCATCCTAAAATGTCTATGTATTGGAATCTATGTAATACAGCCAAAACAGTGCACATAGAAAGACACACAGTCATAAAAACTTATATTATTAAACTAGAATGAAGCTGAATGAATTAAACACTGAATTGAAGAAATTAAAAATAAAATGAAATAATCCTAAGGAAAACAGAAAGAAGGAACTAATAAAATAAAAACAAAACAATAAATTAAAAAATAGACTAGGAATTGAAGTAACAAGCCCAAGAGCTATTTCTTTGGGGGGAAATAATAATGAAATAGGTAACTCACCAGCTTATTTACTCCTGAATAAAAGGAATAAAATTAGAAATGAAAATCAGGGAAATTAGAAAAGAGAGGAATTTTTTTTATTATAAGAAAAAGATTTGCTCTCTCTGAGACAAATGTATTTGAAAAAATAATTCCTTTGACCCCCAAACTCCTCACTTTGTTTGACATTCTTTGGGCTCCTTGCTAATCACTGGCTCTCATGTGGCTTCATTCTGCTCTGTGGTCTCTGGGCACGCCTCTGCTATGTGGACCCCTGAGGGAGATCAGCTACCTTTGGTTAGGTGATACACGTTCTAAGCATCTCAATTAGTCTCTTGAGTCAGACCATCCATGCTCTGCCAATAACTAACTGTGTGATTTTTCAGTTGTGTCTCCAAATCGTAGTATTCTTATCTGTAAATGGAATAATAATGCCTAACTCACAGTTTGTGGATAAGTGAGGTGATCAGGTAAAGTGTTGTGCACAGAGTGCTCATTAAATGTTAGTTAGAAGTACTGTATGATATCGCTTACATGTGGGATCTAAAAAAGTTAAACCTATAAAAACAGAGAGTAAAATGGTAGTTACCAGGGACCAGGGACGGAGGGCGGTGGATAAAAGTGATGACGTTTAAGGGTACAAACTTGTAACCAACAGTAAATAAGTCACAGAGAGCTCACACACAGTATAATGAATACAGACAATAATCCTGTATAATATTTTATATATATATAGCTACATCAGCGATCCTATTACAATATGTAAATGTATCAAAGTAACATAGTGTACACCTTAAACTTATACAATGTTACATGTCAAACTTATTCAATAAAATTTTTTAATTACAAAAATTAAAATAAAAACAAAAGCCTAAATCTTAGTTGGTATTCAGTTACAGGTGAGTTCTGAGTCTGGGTGGCAAGGGTAGCCTGTGAATTCTGGGTAGGTCTGACCACTGAACCATCTCAGGGAGGTGTTGAGAAGCCTGAATCACCATACTTTCCTGGTCCTCTAACTATTCAGTCAGCATTGGCTAGACTGCTACTGCAAACTCATCCTGGGTGTATTTAAGAGACATGGGACTTGGTTCAAGCTAAAGTCCTCATTAGCACTTGGCCTCCACAATTTGCAGAATGCATTTACAAAGATGTTTTCTGGTGCAGGCCACACCACCAGCTGCTCTCTTGAATGGACAGAAGGAAACCCTCCCAAGAAATGTCTAGAAGGAAGGCTCCCTTAATCTTTACCCCTGGCTACCTCAGCACACCAACCCACATGCACCTATTCGGGGCAGACTTGGGCACACACATACATGGAGGTGGCAGTTAGCATCCCTCAGAGCTGCATGACATTCATCTGTGCTGTGCAGAAACTGGAGAGGATACTAACTAAGGCATTTAGAGATTATTTCCAATCACTTCCAAGGATAAACCTGCAGTATAAATAGCCATGTCCTAAGGCAGACTCACAGGTGCCTCTGAGTCCTCCAGGGCCTGAGCCAGATGAAAAAGGCAAGGAAAATGCCTTTTCCATCCCAAGGACTTTACTGCCATGAGGTTCCAAGTAGAATTGGGTTGACGGTTCTCTGATAAAGAATACAGAATAAAAGCTTCCAAAGTGACACCAGCTTGAGTGTAATCACTTGCTCTTAAACTTGAGATGCAAGTTCTCATGGACATTGTTCTCATTTTTAAAAAAGAAATTTAAACAAATGAGAAAAGAGAAAACAGTTGCCTCAGCCCAAATCCTTCCCAGAATCCTTACCAAGGAGCCTGGGTCTCAGTAAATTAAGAACTGCAGCCTGTCAGAGGCAGAGGGATCCTCAGAAAGCATCTCTTCCATGCCCCTCATTGTATAGCAGAGAGGTTGGGGCCAGAAAACGGGCCTATGTATGGTGTACAGCAGGTCAGGAATGAGACCACAGCAAGGAATCAGGTCTCCCCACACTACTATGATGCTTCTCAACTGCACCGCTCCATAGGCGTGTACTGACATAGCTCAAAAACTGCAAATTGTGAACTCAAATTATCTGAACCACTTGGGAACTGTGGGTATCAGATGTTCTGCTCTTGTCCAGATGTTGTTCAGCTTGTTAGAGGAAGGTCTCAGGAGATCTTGTGATAAAGTGCCTTCATCACCCACAAAGCCCATTAACAATTCCCAGGAAATAAAAATAGAATCTAGGTTATAAAGTCCAACTTTTTTTTTCCTTTGTGCTTAGTCTAGTTTCACTTGCTCATAGGGTGCCAAGTGCAGAGGCCTTGCACCCAGCCCTTCAGACCAGAGTTCCCCATGCGAAACGGCTGCACCCAACACCTCAGAGATGCTGCGCCCAGCACTGTGATCTGGAGCTGAGAGCACAGCTGCACCTGACCCATCAGATCTCCGCCTTCTCCTCACTGACAAGAACTCTATAGAGCAGCTCCACCAACAGCCTTTCAGAAGAAGCATGTGCTCTAGAGTGCGAGTTTGCAACTCTCCATTCTTTGATCAAAGAATAAAGCTTTCCTTTGCTTCTGAACCAAACTCAGTCTCGTTCTAGTGACTCAAATGACACTGGGCAGAAGGACCCTTGTGGGAGCTGATTTGGGAGGGTCGGTTACAAAATTTTTGGCAACCGTGAAGAGACAGACCTTGGCCCTTTTGCCTGCACCTATCCACTAGGCTCCAGGCTGGCCCTGGCTCCAGCAGGACAACAGTGGAGGCTTTGGGAGGTTCACATGAGGATGAATGACTCTGATCTTTGAGTACACTCTGATAGGTTAGAACGGCGGCAGCCTTCAGCCAAATTCAGAGCAACTGTGTCCAGCAACCCAATACCTGGGTGTTGTGCGTGCACAGCATAGCCCCCAGTGTCATCTGGACTGCACCCCCTTGAGGGGATAACACTATGGCATCATTGGGGATCGGAGACTGAAACTAATGCATGTATGCCCACTGCCTCTGGCTGGCCTTCCCACAGTGCCAGATGCCTGAGGATGGTGCAGACCTGTGGACAAGAGGGAGCCATGACAGTCTTGCCCACTGCCTCACCAGTAGTGCTGTCCTCTTGTCCCCTTTTCAAGGCAGTAGTGGCCACACCAGGGCTTTTGCCTTCCTTGCTGACCTCCAGGAGTCAATGGTAGCATTCTCTATAGTCACTTTCAGTTTAGAAAAAGAGAGTGGTCAGTTCCGTAAGCCAAGAGGCAAGACTGGGAAAAGGCCCAGGTAATGAGGACCACCTGACAAAATGGAACAAGGATGCTCCATCTGAGTTCAAGAAAAGGTACCAGGGTGCCCACATGCAAAAAGCTTCCAAAGTAGGTACAGGACCAGTAACTTGACCTCTTCTGATGAGCGTTAGTTTCTCTGAAGTGGGCTGGGGAGCCCTGTGAACCACCTGCATGACCAGGAGCCCCATTATCAGTACGCCCTGTGAGCTTCAGGCAAGAACAGGAGACACCCACCACCAAACCTCTCCTCTCCTCTCTGCTTGTGAGGTGAACCTTCAATGATTCTTTATCAACTGAGGTTCCACAGGTTCTCCTCCAGGTATCAGCACAGCATTGCAGCTGCCCTTTGATTTGGAAAGCACCCCGTGGGAATTCCTCGTTTTTAGCTCTCACCTGGGAGGAAGTCCAAAAACTCCTCCTCTTCCGTCCAAAGGAGGAAAGAGAAGTCCGCCTCAGACAGCTCTGCCACTCCCTAACAGACCAAGCTGGTCAGAAACTCACGTAGCTAAGTTGCTCTGACTTACAGGCAATCCCATCTAAACTCTGGTGGGATATTCTGACTGAGGAGGGATTAACTATCTCAAGCACAGGCCATTACAAATTCAAGGGGGACCCATAGTTGTATCAGAGTCCACATAATTTGGATGCCTCATTTTGGTCTTTTGAGGAATCCATTCATAGTCTGGCGAGGGTTCCAAATTTCCCAGAGAGGAAATCTTATTTGGGGTCAAATTCTGTGGCCCTTGCATACCAACAAATCACTCCAACCTCCCGCCTACTCCCCGTAGCTGGAAACAAATCCAAAACAGAACTTCTAAGGTAGGGGGAACCAAATATCCAGCACACCAAAGGACAGTCCATTAGGGTACATCCTGCAGAACTGGAAGTTTTTCAGGTATCATCCCCTGACCCTCTCCACTGGGAGGCCTTGTTGGGCATTGCCCCTGTTATACAGGGCCTAATGGACCAGGGCCTTATTAGACCATGCCAATCCACCTGTAATACCTCCATTCTCCTCATAAAGAAACCCAGTGAGGAGTACTGGATGATACAGGACCTCAGGGAAGTTAATGAAGCCACCAGGGATATACATCCCGTAGTCCCTAATCCCTATACTCTGCTGGCAGCTCTAACATCCACCAGGACCTGGTATTATGTATTGAATTTAAAAGCTGCCTTCTTCTGTATTCCATTAGCCCAGAGTCACAAGAAATACTTGCTTTTGAGTGGCAGGACCCAAACACACAACAGAAACAATACTGCTGGACAGTTTTGCCCCAGGGATTAAAAAATTACCCCACCATCTCTGAAGAAACTTTAGCAGCTAAAGACCTACAAGATCTATACCTAGAGGAGGGAACCAGATATTCTGATGGTCAGCTCTGCTAAGGAGGCCTCTGACAAAAATACTGTAACCACCCTGAACTACGTAGTTGATAAAGGCTATAAGATGTCCAAGAAAATGTCTCAAATATCACAGAGTAGGGTGACCTACCTAGGCTTCATTCTCACAGAAGGTCCAAGAAGCCTACCCCAGGAAAGGAAAGAAGTAATTTGCAGCCTCACCCTCCTAAAAGTAGAAGATGGCTTAGGGGTTTCCTGGGGATGGCCAGGTTTTGCCACATCTGCATCCCTAACTATGGTCTAATAGCTAGGCTTCTATATGAAAAGTTGAAAGGAAAGGATGATGACCCTTTTGAATGGAATTCAGAAGGGGCCTTTCAAGAATTCAATAAGCAGTTACTTCAGGCCTCTGCCCTGGTCCTTCAGATTTAGCTATACCCTTTGACCTTTACATTCTTGACAGAAGGGAATCACCCTTAAGGTATTAGCTCAAAAACAACTGGATGGGCTTCCCTGGTGGTGCAGTGGTTGAGAGTCCGCCTGCCGATGCGGGGGACACGGGTTCGCGCCCCGGTCCGGGAAGATCCCACATGCCGCGGAGCGGCCAGGCCCGTGAGCCATGGCCGCTGAGCCTGCGCGTCCGGAGCCTGTGCTCCGCAACGGGAGAGGCCACAACAGTGAGAGGCCCGCGTACCGCAAAAAAAAAAAAAAACAACTGGGACTGGTTGCTTATTTCTCTAAACAATTAGATCAAACTGCTAACGGATGGATCAAACTCCTATAGGCAGTAGCAGCTACTACAACCTTGCTAAAGGAGGCTCAAAAGTTAATGTTTGGTCAGCCAACCACTATATAGACTCCACACCAGGTTCAGGCTTTAGTAAATTCTAAGGAAACAGAATGGCTATCCCCCAGAAGTTCAATTCAAGTTCAGGATGTGCTTTTAGACAACCCAGTAGCTGCCATAAAAACCTGTCACAGGCTAAATCCTACCACCCTGCTACCCACAGAAATAGGGACCCTGGAGTATGATCATATAGAAGCAATGGACACGCTCTATTCCCGTCACCCCACCTATTTCTGATCTAGGAAGTGAGCCTCTCTCAACTGCCAAAAAGGAATGGTTCACAGATGGGAGTTTTATGAGAGAGGGAAAAAGGCCGACAGCATGTGCAGTAACCTCCCAGACCCAAGTCATAGAAGCAAGAAGCCTACCCCCAGGGACTTCAGCCCAAAAGGCTGAGGTGATAGCCCTCACCTGAGCCTTAGAGCTCAGGACAAGGGAGATCTTAAATGTTTACACGGACTTCTGGTATGTGTATGCCATCCTACAACCACAAGGGGCTGTTTAGGAAAGAGGTATGCTTACAGGGGAGAATAAACAGGTAAAAGTGGCTTAAGCATGTTGAAGCTGTTAGAAGCAGTGTAGCTTCCAAAATAGTGGCAATGATTCATTGTTGGGGGTCACCAAAAGGGGGATGAAGAGGTAATGAAGGGAAACCAACAAGGCAGAGGCAACTGCCAAAAGGGCAGCCCTAGAGCCAGTAACTTGGCAACTACCGCTCCTATCTAAGAGGCCAAATCCATCCAATTATCCCTCAATTTACACAAAGGAAGAATTAGACAAGCCCCAAAACAGGACTTCAGTAGAGATCTAGGAGGCCATGGGTGGCTAGTTAATGAATATGGGCAATACTTCTTTCCCCAAACTGCAGCTTGTCAAGCCATCAGAGAGGCTCATCAAGGAACTCACTACAGGAGGGAAGCTCTGTATAATTGGTTAGTTGAGGTCATGGTAACTCCCGGCATGAAAAGTACCATATAATCAGTCGGGTAGTTGAGACCTGCCCCATCTGCACAATGAACAACCTCAACACCAGATGCCCCAGAGGCTCCCAGATAAGCCCCATTCAGACCAGAGGGACATATCCTGGGGAAGAATGGCAGATTGATTTCACTGTCATGCCAAGAGTACTGGGCAATTTCAGTTATCTCTTGGTGCCAGTGGACACATTTTCAGGGTAGGTAGAAGCATTCCCCACTAGAACTGAAACAGCAGCCACAGTGGCTGAAGTGTTACTAAAGGAGATAATCCCCAGGTTTGGGCTCCCAGGATCCCTACAAAGTGATAATGGCCCAGCATTTGTGCCACAAGTGACAAAAGGGATAACAAGGGCCCTGAGCATAAAATGGACCTTGCACTCAGCCTGGAAACCCCAACTGCCGGGGAAAGTAGAGAGATCTAATCCGACCTTAAAACGAACCTTAGTCAAGCTATAAACTAGGATACTCAAGAAAAGTGGATTAAACTGCTTCTTAATTGCCCTGCTCTGCATGCGGCTAGCCCCAAGAGGTAAGTTAAACACATTTGAACTCATGTATGGTAGACCTATTCCCAAGCCCAAGAGAAGGGACACATTAGCCCCCTTGAAATGGAACAACTCCAGTATACCCTCCAGGAAGGAGAAACCACGAAAGGCCTCATGGAATATGATGATAAGGTGCTGCCTGCACCCACCGACCTGGCCCTCCACCCCTTCCCCCCCTCGGAGACTGGGTAAACCTAAACACCTGGAAAACTGGCAACACGCAAGATCAGCTCACTCCTAAGAGGACCGGACCCCACTCAGTGATCCTAACCACC
>RJWK010063068.1:0-12648 GCA_004363435.1 Platanista minor | reverse complement strand
CCTCTCACTGTTGTGGCCTCTCCCGTTGCGGAGCACAGGCTCCGGACGCGCAGGCTCAGTGGCCATGGCTCACGGGCCCAGCCGCTCCTCAGCATGTGGGATCTTCCCAGACTGGGGCACGAACCCGTGTCCCCTGCATTGGCAGGCGGACTCTCAACCACTGCGCCACCAGGGAAGCCCCTGTTTTGTACAATCTTTTATCCAGTTGGTATTCAACTGATAGGACCATCATTCATTCCATATTTCTTTCTGTGAGCCACAAGGATATGATGATTAAAGCTGGTGAATACTCTACTGAATCCCAGACCAATAATAATAACAATAAATGCTAACATTTATTGAGCACTTACTATCTTCTGGGCACTGTGCTAAGTTTATTACATACCATATTTAATTTAATGGATTTATGCCACTTCTTTCTGTTTTTTGTAATGAGTGAGATCATAAAGCTAGTAAGTGATGGAATAAATATTTGATCCTAGATAGTCTGACTCCAGAGTCTAATTACTGACTCTATTATACTGGCTCCTTGATAGATATATTCTGTTTGTTGATGTCTCTGACTTACAACCCTACTTATTCTGACATCAAATATTTTTTGGAAAGCCTATTATGTGCCAAGACATGTGCTAAAAAGGAGGGAAACAAATATGAATATGATCTGAATCCTCCCTCTAAGGCCTAAAATAGGAAATTTAGAATTATGGAGTACTAAATAGATGAATCTAATATCTATCTTCTGCAGTTATTTTGTTGTTGTTGTTTTGAAAATCCATGGATGTCTCTCCCTTTTTGCCAATGACACTTGGTTCCAAAAACCTCTTGGTAGCCAATAAGCACAAAAATCCAGGAAAATACACCTCTTATCAGAGGTTTCTATAAAGCAAAAACTGGGGACGCTTTCTTGATGGAGCCTGCTTATTTATAACTCCACATAAACGTTGTTTGAACCATGAGAGTAGCTGTGCTTAAACAGATAGCCCTGACCTGCTGCCAATGTGCTGTCTTTGATCTTGTGAGTCTTTTACTAATTTCTCATGCGATTTCATCTCACTGACCCTTAACTGAAAGCAATTTTCATGTTTTATATTTAATCCTTTGGAGGCACTGAACCAGGTGGTGAATTAATTACTTTTGTAGGTTGAGAAAATATCCCAACTTCATTGTTAAATTCAGCTAAAGTTAGAAGCGTTTATTCCGAAGCTGTACTGATGCCATTTAGGCTTTAATTTTTATTTAAAATATGTTTAAAAGGCAGCGTAGTATGGTCTAATGGCTGATTCTAAATGTTTTGGGATAAGGATGGCTTTAATCACTTTAATCACAAGTGAAACTACGAAGGATTATTTTCGTTTGTAAACCAGTCTGTCTTCGAGGCAATGACAAATTTCCTTGCAGGTGATTGCTATGAGGTTTTCATCACTGGAGGTAGAGGGGAAAAGTTAGGTTTGAAGCGTATAGAATTTACTTGGAAAGTTATTTCAACACACACCAGAGAGACTCCTGTGACCACAGCAGTTCTCTGGGAGAAAGAGGTGGGTGAGGAGAGGAAAGAAATAAGTGAGGGGGATTAAGAGGTACTGTTACCGACCCTCACGAGCCAGTCCCCAACAAGGGTCCTTTGCTCTGTGTCGTTTGGGGCCAACAGCACGAGACCAAGTTTGGTTCAGAAGCAAAGGAAAGTTTTATTCTTTGATGAGAGAATGGAGAGGTGCGAGCCAGGGCTCCAGTGTACACACTCTCCCTCACAGGCTGTGGACGGGGCTGCTTTCTAGGGTGCTCGCTGGGGAGGGCGGGGCAGAGTGCTTGCGGGTCTAGCGCAGCTGTGCTGATTGAAGCACCAGGTGCGGCACCGTTGCACGTGGCGTGCTGAAATGAGGTGGGGGGAGGGGAATTGGATGAAGGCAGTCAAAAGGGACAAACAGTTATAAGGTAAGTAAGCACTAGGGATGTAATGTACAACGTGATAAACATAATTCACACTGCTGTATGTTACATAGGGAAGGGGTTTTTTTGTTTTGTTTTGTTTTTTGCGGTACACGGGCCTCTCACTGTTGTGGCCTCTCCCGCTGCGGAGCACAGGCTCCGGACGCGCAGGCTCAGCGGCCATGGCACACAGGCCCATGCTGCTCCGCGGCATGTGGGATCTTCCCGGACTGGGGCACGAACCCGTGTCCCCTGCATTGGCAGGCGGACTCTCAACCACTGCGCCACCAGGGAAGCCCATATGGAAGTTTTTAAGAGAGTAATCCTAGCAGTTCTTGTCACAGGCAAAACATTTTTTTCTGTTTCTTTAATTTTGTATCTATATGAGATGTATGTTCACTAAATTTATTGTGGTAATCATTTCATGATGTATGTAAGTCAAATCGTTATGCTAAATACCTTAAACTTATACAGTGCTGTATGTCAATTATATCTCAATAAAACTGGGGAAAAAAGAAAAGAAGAGGCAAAAAAGAGAGAGAGAGGGAGAGAGAACGAGAGAGGTGGAAGAATTAAGACAGCTCGGGACTTGAAGTTAAAACACAGTATTCTAAATCTTGTTTCTAGCACTAACTTGAAATGTTATCTTGGCCAAACCACTTAACATCACTGAATCTCGGTCTCTTTGCTTGTAAAATGGGAATTATGATACTTCCTCATCGGATCCACTGAAATAAAGTTAATATAATGTCTAACGAGGTAGGCAATATAAAAATGCCAAGGATATTTGCGTCTGTGACACTCAAAATACATTACAAATTATTGTGGTTCTTGATGCACTGAACGTCATTGTTGCATTTGGAGAGGAGAGGAGCATTACTACCTTCCTTCACAAATGGAAAAGCCGTATTTTAAATGACGTGAACCTCATCATTTAGAAAGAGGCAGAGAACCCTGTCTTCTGACAAACACCCTCCCTACGAGTTCCTGTTCAGTAGCAAGCAATATAGTAATAGAAGGAAAAGCCTCTCTTAAGTAGAATACATCTTGCTTGAGTGATTGAATGCAAACCTTGATTATGTAAGGATTTTCAGAAGAAGGTCATTGTCTATGGAATTAATTTTCATTCTTGGCTCAACAATGCATGCTGGCCATCAGAGCTTGGTGAAAATCCCATCTGTTTAGTTAGGAACTGGCCTGATTGATGGGGAAAGATTGACAGGAGTTAGAGGATAAATCCTTGCACCTAGGAATAAATTATTTGTGTCCTTTAGTTCTGAGTAGAAACTAGGGCTCTGTCTAGACATGTAGTATAAAGTAGAAAGTGAAAGCTTTCATCTGAATATAGCTAAATAATTAAAGCCCCCATGCATCCCACACATAATAGATGCTCAATGAATTTTTTTAATTTTGTGAATTTAAAAAACCTCTTTTTTCTTAAATTATCCAGATAGTTCTCACTTAATACATGTAAGTCCAGTACACACTATGTATTACAACTTTATTTTCTTACCTCTCCACATTTTTTTTCACTCGATCTTCACATGTATCAGCCAAGCCTTGTTTCATGCAGTTTTAGTCTAAAAATAATTTATACATAATATTTAAAGCAAAATTTCAAACTGTCCACATTCCACTCTTTGAGATGCTAAAATAAACTATTCCCCAGTATCCCCAAACCCACCCTCTGAGAATTGCTAGAGTGTGTTTTGAGTTTATCATTAGTCCATATATGAATGCATTTTGTATCTTACATTGCCAATGTATTTAATATATCAATATCTTTCATGAATTACTATCAGAAAGTGATTCCAGGACAAAGAGCTAGTACTGAGACCAAATTCTAGTGTGTAAGACCAAGAAAGCTGAGTTCCTCTTAAAATATAGCATAAAGGAATCCATATTTTAAGTGATAAATATTTCAGAATTTAAAAAATATGTAACAGGAAAAAATAACCATTTAAAAAACACGTGAAATCACTTGACTTTAGAGAAAGCCTACAATGTGTAAGATTAACAATTTGAGTTTCATTTTCACCTAAAACCTATGAGACAATTGCAGTAAACTAGTCTATATTTGGTCCTCTCTTTTTAACATGTCAACATCATATACCTAAAAATAATTGATAGATACAATACAAATTTATTAAACAAGCATTTATTGGTGACCTGTAAAAGAAAAAAGTCTGGCAAAGTACTGAAGAAAACAGCAATGACTTAGGTTCTGCCTTAACAGGAGCTGTCAGTCTAACAGAGAAAATTAGTCATGGAGAAAAATAATATAAATATGAGGCAAAAATGTGGTAAGTAAAATGTAAAATAGCTAGCTAGTGGGAAGCAGCCACATGGCACAGGGAGATCAGCTTGGTGCTTCGTGACCACCTAGAGGGGTGGGATAGGGAGGGTGGGAGGGAGATGCAAGAGGGAGGGGATATGGGGATATATGTATATGTATAGCTGATTCACTTTGTTATAAAGCAGAAACTAACACACCATTGTAAAAAAAAAAAATGTGGTAGTTATACAAATAAAGTATTACTGAAGCTCAAGGGAAGGTGGGATTTTTTTTTCCGGGCGGGGGGAGGGAGGAGGAAGAATTTAAAGAACTCTGTGGAGGAGTTGTCTTTTGTGCCGGTCCACCAAGAATGAAATAGTAGGTAGAGCAGGAAAAGTATCACGGGCTTCTCAGTACCTTGTGTGCTGCTCACCCATCTATCAGTCACAACTAACCTCACTCCTTTCCCTTGGGGGTCCAACTTGCTTATATTTTTCCAAAAGTACCGTGCTCTGCCATGCCTCTGTGCTTTGGCGCAGGCTTGTTTCTTTTCTTGGACTATCTCTTTCCCCTATGATTTCATGTAAACTCTCACCCTCCCTCTAAGACTATCAAGAAATCACTCTGCCTCCTCCTCTAGTCTTCCAAAGTTTGGTCACCACTTCCTCTGTGCCTTTATAAATTTTCTGTACTCTTTATTGTAATAGTCATTACTCTGTTTTGCCATCAGTTTGTTCTTCTTTATTGGGAGTTTCAAGAAACATGATTCGGGCTTCCCCGGTGGCGCAGTGGTTGAGAGTCCGCCTGCCGATGCGGGGGACACGGGTTCGAGCCCCAGTCTGGGAGGATCCCACATCCGCGGAGCGGCTGGGCCCGTGAGCCATGGCTGAGGAACCTGCGCGTCCGGAGCCTGTGCTCCGCAGCGGGAGAGGCCACAACGGTAAGAGCCCCGCGTACCGCAAAAAAAAAAAAAAAAAAAAAGAAACATGATTCATCTTTATAAAACTGTTACCTATCACAATGCTTGGCACTGAGAAAATAATACATATTAGTTGAATAAATGAATGAGAGGATGAGTAAAGAGTGTTTTGTGTATTATCTCATTCCGGTGTTAATTTGCATTTTCCTGATGACGAATGATGTTGAGCATCTTTGCTTGTCCCTATTGGCCATTTATATAGGTCTTTTTGGTGAAGTGTCTGTTCAAATTTTGCCAATTAAATTTTTGTTTGTTTGTTTCGATGGGTTGTATGAGCTATCTATATGTTCTGGTTTCTTGGGATTTTGACTTAATTATGGTGATGGATTAGATTGTAGCCATGGTCACTTCCTTACTTCCCAGAAGTGGTAGACTGCAAGACATGGTCCCAAATTTCTCTCATCCTAGAAAGTGACACCAGCACTTAGCCAATCAAGAAAGGGAGGCTACTTCTCTATCTCCTTCAATTTAAAGTGGGCTCGAGATTTTCTTTGGCAAATAGAATGTAGCAAAATTGACACTGTGTGACTGCCAAGCCAAGGCATCAACAGGCCTCGCTTCTTCCAATTTTACCTTTTGAATTCAGCTGCCATGTGAAGAAGCCAAACCTTCGAAGTAGCCTGGTTCTGCTTCCTAGAGAGTGGAGATTCAGCCACCCCAGGTGAGAATGCCAGAAGACCCGCCCGTTCAAGTCACAGAATTGTGATAAATAATAAGTGGTGATTGTTTGAAGTCACTGAGTTTTTAGGTAATTTGTTACAAAGCAGTAGTTGATACACTACAACTGAAATACACTCAAGAAGTGTTTCATTTATTGGATTGGGGTTGAAGCAAAACTAATTTTAAAGCATTTGCTACTTTCAAAAAACAGAGACCAAATGGAAACACAACCCTGTCTTCTGACCAGCATTGTTTGAATTATCTACAACACAGAGTATACCTGGAGAGGAAAAAAATACAATTTTATGATTTTAGGTCTTATACAGATAATTCTAAGGAGCTGTATTTTAATCTCATAATAAAGTGGCACTTGGGAAGTTAAAAGAGTGAAGGAATTAACAGCTTGGACCACATATATATATATATGGCCACATATGGTCACATATATGATACAAAACATACAGTATTTTTGGAAACAGTCCCAAATATTATCAAAACACAAAATGTATGCATATAGGTGCCAAATAAAGTAAAATGTTCGAAGCCTGTAATGTCCTAACAAATGTTAATCCTCCTTTGTCCAATGAAAACTTATTAAGTAGATCTGCACACAATATAAACAAGTATGTTATCCTTGAAAGATGAAAAGTTTTGAGGGAGTTATTTATAGAGTAGACCCTCAAAATCTGCTGATTGGATGAGCTGTTATTTTTCTATGTGCCCTTGCTCTATTTGCTAAGCACTATCACATTTTTAATCTTATACATCTTAAAAATAGAGTAATGGGGACTTCCCTGGTGGAGCAGTTGCTAAGAATCTGCCTGCCAATGCAGGGGACACTGGTTTGATCCCTGGTCCAGGAAGATCCCACATGCTGTGGAGCAACTAAGTCCTTGCGCCACAACTACTGAGCCTGTGCTCTAGAGGCTGTGAGCCACAACTACTGAGCCTGTGTGCTGCAACTACTGAGCCCATGTGCCGCAACTACTGAAGCCTGTGTGCCTAGAGCCCGTGCTCTGCAACAAGAGAAACCACTGCAATGAGAAGCCCGTGCACAGCAATGAAGATGCAACACAGCCAAAAAAAAAAAAGAGTAATGTTACTAAAAATATATTTAAGGCAAATATGAAGAACTACAAAACCACCATATATTTAAAGCCTTTATCCAGGCAAATGGTCCCCTGTGAATTAACATTTAGATCATATAGGTATTCCAAATAGCATCTGTGGAAATTAATTTAGCACCAAATTATATTCCCCACCTACTAGACAATTAGAACGTAGTGCATGTGTGGAGGACACGGGAGGAAATTATCTATCAAGAATATCTCAAGGCAGTTGGCAAATGTCCAGATTTTGGAGGAGCTTAGTTAGTGCCCTGTTCTAACTATTGCAAAAGTAATTTTCTTTCTGAAATGAAAAAATTAATGTAATGTTCCTGAAGGGAAATATTTAATCAAGTCAAGGCATAAGGCACTTGGTTCCCTTCTGTGACCTTAGTCCTAATGTATTAGTAACCCTGTGGCTCTCCTCTTAATTAGACTGTGGTTCAGAGACTAAATCACTGAACCTTGGAGTTCCGATACTCTCTATACCCCCATTTCATATGATAATCGGTGTTTAGCTGATGGATATTGCTAAAAAGTATAATAAGCTTCTTTTTGCCATTTTTTTTAAACCAAACTATGGTTCAATAACATTATTTCATACTAAAAGAAATAAATCATTTTAATGAGTATGTTCAGATAAAATTCTGGCTAATATATTGATATTTCAACATATTTAAGCCATTGTAATTAATTAGATATCTAAAACAGAGATAGAATATACATTAACATTTCATAAGAATATTATTTTGCAATAAAATACTATACCAATAGCAAAGGAAAATTATAGTTATAAATAAATATATTAGATAATTGGAAAATTCAGTTCCATCACTATAAAACCATTAATAGAAATAGCATTTAACAGAACTTAATAGAACAAAGAGTGCTTAATAGAAACGTATGTATGTTTAAACAGGAGATATCTTAACAATTGTAATTTTTTTCCTTAATTTGTTGCATTTCAAGCTCTGGTTCTATGGAACTCCACACACTTAGCACAATTGTGGAATCTTGAAGTCATCTATTCCAACTTTCTGCCTGTGAAGGAATCTCTTCCCCAGCATTCCTGATGAGCACTCTACCAGTCTGAAATATTTTCACAGAGAACCCAAACAAGAAATCCACTTCCTTATATTACAGAACATTTCAATGTTTGACAATTTAAATTTGCACCAAATTTTCCTACCAGGAGTCCTGGTTCTGCCTGGCAGTGAGGATTCCTCTTACACAACATAGCCCTTCAAATGTTTGTTAGCAACAATTATGGCATGAATAGATTTGTTTTAGAACGCTCACTTTGGCTGTAGGGTGGAAAAAACTGAAAGGAATAAAGCAGAAGGAAATTAGGGAAAGAGACTGACCAACAAATTATAGGGAAGGGAAAAAAGGTAAAACTTCTGGCTTCACTTTCCCATGGTATCCAGTTTATACCACTGGGAATTTTATATACATTTGAGGTGATAATTAAACTGGCTAACCATTTTGGGAATGATTCTAAAATTACATTCCTACTACACACAGAACACCAAAATGAACTGGAGATGAATTAAAGATATAAAAATAAAAATAAAACCATTAATGTATTAGAAAAATTTATAGGACAGTAAAAAAAATCCTTGACTGGGAAAGCCTATTCTTAGCATTGTATCAAAATCAAAAATATATCTAAGAAAATATCTTAAAATCTAGTCATTTAGCAAGTATGCATCTCAGACTTCAAACTTGAGTATACAGCCAATAAGACTCTGTTTTCTCTACATTCAGTCTTCTAACAGATTGTCAGGAAATTCCAGGCTGGTTTTAGTTGATGCCATCTTCTCTTCCTCAAGTTGCATGAAATCAGAGAGGCTTATGTGGTAGCAAGAAAATTAGGCCAGTTGGAGGTGGAGTGGGAAGGGATAACAGGATGCAAATGTCAGTGCTTTTAATTTCCAGGGAATTTCTCATGCTACCATTCTCAATGTCCAAGTCCATGGTTGGTCCTTGAAGTCAAGTAGTTTCTGTTTCACACGGGGAATTAGGGAACTAGCCACCTCTGCCTTGAGGTGTGATGCAACCTTCTTCTCTGGAATCCTGCCACCTCCCCAGAGCCTTGCCAGAAGCACCTCTGAAACCGGAAGTCCTATCTCTTTTTAAAAGTTCTTTATAGTGGTGAGGAAAACCTCACTCTAACTCCTGTCTCCACTCTGCTTCTCCTCTCCCACCTGTGCTCCCTCTATAATGGACTTTGATGGTGCATTTCAAAATACTCAAATTATTAATAATTGCAAAGGTAGTTAACGTTTCTTCAAGGGCAAGGAAGATTTGGTCTTCAAATTCTGTTAGGAGAAAACATTTGAAGAAAGGGAGAAAGACTAAAAGATTAGTTTTCCATTTTAAACAGTCTTTGTAGTCACATCATAACTAGTTTTTTTCAAACTTCTATGTAGAAAAAATCATGCCCCAAAATACTGAAAAAAACCTGGGGAAATTATTACAATGTACATGATAAACAGAAAGAGTTTCTACAAATCAAAATGCAAAAGACAGTATCCTGGGCTTCCCTGGAGGCGCAGTGGTTGAGAATCTGCCTGCCAATGCAGGAGACACGGGTTCGATCCATGGTCTGGAAGATTCCCACATGCCGTGGAGCAACTAAGCCCACGAGCCACAACTACTGAGCCCACATGCCACAACTACTGAAGCCTGCATGCCTAGAGCCTGTGCTTTGCAACAAGAGAAGCCACCACAATGAGTAGCCCCTGCTGACTGCAACTAGAGAAAGCCCATGCAGAGCAATGAAGACCCAGCACAGCCAAAAATAAATAAGTAAATAAATTTATTAAAAAAAAAAAAGTATCCCATAGAAAAGTTGTCAAAGAGCACAAACAAGTAATCTAGAGGAAGAAACACAAATTATCATTAAATGTGAAAAATTGCTCATCCTCATTAGAAATGTTAAAAATGTAAAATAAAGTAACAACTAACAATCATTTTATACCAGTCATACTGTTATTTTTTCTTTTAATGTCAGACCCAATATTCAGGGCCAGGACTATGGTGAGATAAGTTACTTGCTTTAGGCACAAAAAACTTAGCAATCAAAATAAATAATATTTTGATGAAAAATAATCCAAAAATTCCATGATGAACAAGATATCAAAATTTTAAAGGCAGGATCCATCCCTGAATTTATATGACCTTAATCCTGGCCCTGCAAATAATGGTAAATATCAGGAGAAATAACACTCATATACACTTTAAGTTAGTGGGCAATTTGGCAATATACATCTACAGTTGAAAAATACATAGATACAAACAGATGGAGAAATATACCATGTTCTTGGATTGGAAGAATCAACGTTGTGAAAATGACTATACTACCCAAGGCAATCTACAGATTCAGTGCAATCCCTGTCAAACTACCAATGGCATTTTTCACAGAACTAGAACAAAAATTTTCACAATTTGTATGGAAACACAAAAGACCCCGGATAGCCAAAGCAATCTTGAGAAAGAAAAACAGAGCTGGAGGAATCAGGCTCCCTGACTTCACACTATACTACAAAGCGACAGTGATCAAGACAGTATGGTACTGGCACAAAAACAGAAATATAGATCAATGGAACAGGGTAGAAAGCCCAGAGATAAACCTACACACATATGGTCGTCACCTTATCTTTGATAATGGAGGCAAGAATATATAATGGAGAAAAGACAGCCTCTTCAATAAGTGGTGCTGGGAAAACTGGACAGCTACATATAAAAGAATGAAACTAGAACACTCCCTAACACCATACACAAGAATAAACTCAAAATGGATTAAAGACCTAAATGTAAGACCGGACACTATAAAACTCTCAGAGAAAAGCATAGGAAGAACACTCTTTGCCATAAATCACAGCAAGATCCTTGTTGACCCACCTCCTAGAGAAATGGAAATAAAAACAAAAATAAACAAATGGGACCTAATGAAACTTAAAATCTTTTGCACAGCAAAGGAAACCGTAAACAAGATGGAAAGACAACCCTCAGAATGGGAGAAAATATTTGCAAATGAAGCAACTGACAGAGGATTAGTCTCCAGAATTTACAAGCAGCTCATGCAGCTCAATATCAAAAAAACAAACAGCCCAATCAAAAATGGGCAGAAGACCTAAATAGACATTTCTCCAAAGAAGATATACAGATTGCCAACAGACACATGACAGGATGCTCAACATCACTAATCATTAGAGAAATGCAAATCAAAACTACAATGAGGTGTTACCTCATACCAGCCAGAATGGCCATCATCAAAAAATCTATAAACAATAAATGCTGGAGAGGATGTGGAGAAAAGGGAACCCTCTGGGCTTCCCTGGTGGCTGAGAGTCCGCCTGCCGATGCAGGGGACACAGGTTCATGCCCCGGTTCAGGAAGATCCCACGTGCCACGGAACGGCTGGGCCCGTGAGCCATGGCCACTAAGCCTGCGTGTCCGGAGCCTGTGCTCCCCAACGGGAGAGGCCACAACAGTGAGAGGCCTGTGCACCGCAAAAAAAAAAAAGGGAACCCTCCTACACTGTTGGTGGGAATGTAACTTGATACAGCCACTATGGAGAACATTATGGAGGTTCCTTAAAAAACTACAAGTAGAACTACCATACGACCCACCACTCCCACTACTGGGCATATACCCTGAGAAAAGCATAATTCAAAAAGAGTCATGTACCACAATGTTCAATGCAGCTCTGTTTACAATAGCCAGGACATGGAAGCAACCTAGGTGTCCATCAACAGATGAATGGATAAAAAAGATATGGCACATATATAGAATGGAATATTACTCAGCCATAAAAAGAAACGAAACTGAGCTATTTGTAGTGAGGTGGAGGGCCCTAGAGTTTGTCATACAGAGTGAAGTAAGTCAGAAAGATAAAAACAAATACTGTATGCTAACACATATATATGGAATCTAAAAAAGAAAAAGGTTCTGAAGAACCTAGGGGCAGGACAGGAATAAAGACACAGACTTACAGAATGGACTTAAGGACATGGGGAGGGGGAAGGGTAAGCTGGGACAAAGTGAGAGAGTGGCATGGACATATATACACTACCAAATGTAAAATAGATAGCTAGTGGGAAGCAGCTGCATAGCACAGGGAGATCAGCTCAGTGCTTTGTGTCCATCTAGAGGGGTGGGATAGGGACGGTGGGAGGGAAATGCAAGAGGGAGGAGATATGGGGACATATGTATATACATAGCTGATTCACTATGTTATACAGCAGAAACTAACACACCACTGTAAAGCAATTATACTCCAATAAAGATGTTAAAAAAAAAAAAAAAGAAAAATACATAGCCCTTGACATAAAAATTCCACTTTGGGGAATTTATATTAAACAGTATGATAAATGAATAAAGATATCAACACATTAATGCTCATTTAAACATTGCTTAAAAGAGCAAAACATTGCAAAGAAGGTTAAGCAATTATTCAAATAATTTATGCCATAGCCACTTGCCAGAATAATACTGAGCAATTAAAAAGATGTAGATATATATACTTTTACATAGAAACTTGAGCCATACTATATAAGTAACTGAAAGGAGTAGCTTTCATCTTTTTTGTAGACAAAATAAAAAGTTGAAGTTTGTACATATACACATATATATATATATGTATATACACACAAGTATATATATATATGTATATAACACATGCACACATATTATCT
>RJWK010063067.1:0-12648 GCA_004363435.1 Platanista minor | reverse complement strand
AGAGAATGGACTTGAGGATATGGGGAGGGGGAAGGGTAAGCTGTGAAAAAGTGAGAGAGTGGCATGGACATATATACACTACCAAACATAAAATAGATAGCTAGTGGGAAGTAGCCACATAGCACAGGGAGATCAGCTAGGTGGTTTGTGACCACCTAGAGGGGTGGGATAGGGAGGGTGGGCGGGAGGGAGATGCAAGAGGGATGAGATATGGGGACATATGTATATGTATAACTGATTCACTTTGTTATAAAGCAGAAACTAACACACCACTGTAAAGCAATTATACTCCAATAAAGATGTTAATAAATAAATAATAAAACCCCACATATGTTTCTGTTTAAATGACATGTCCAAAATAGGCAAGCCTGTAGAGACAGAAAGTAGGTTATGGTTGCCTAGGGCCAGAGGGCATGGGGGCACTGGGAGGTAATAACTAAAGGGTACAGGGTTTCTTTTTAGCATAATGGAAATGTTCCAAAATTGACTGTGGCAATAGTGTTGCACAACTCTGTGAATGTATGAAAAAATATTGGATTGTATACTTCCAATGGTTGAATTTTATGCTATGTGAATTATATCTCAATAAAGCTGTTTCAAACCAACCACCACACAAACAAAAAGAAAATGGCAAAAGGAGGGTCTCAGGAGAAGCAGCTCCCTGTGTAAAAGAAGCAGGGATCTCAGTTGGCTGCTAACTTTGTGTGATGCCTGCTAACAAAGGCGATGTGACCCTGGGCAGCTAGAGAGAGGCAGTGCCCAAAACACAGCAGCAGTAACAGTCTTATCAGTAGATTACCTTAGTTGGTGGGATCACCTGTGAAATGGTGGATTCCTTCTGGACACCGTATTCTTGAAGGCTGTTAATGATCATACCCAGAAGAGGGAGCCCGTGGGCATGTGTGGTGAACCTGCCTTCCCAGCTTTTATGGTGTGCAAGGCAGACAGAATTTCAAAAGTTATGAATAATAAAGAAAGTATGCTGATCATTCCAGGGGAAGAAAGTCTAAAAGAATGTTTAACACTGTAAAGAAAAGCCAAGGAGAAATATGCTCTTCTCAAGGATGTGAAGGGGTAACCAGTGAAAGGGTAGGACTTATTATTCGGTGTCAATTCAGCTCAAAAGATGTGGAGCATCTACCACCTGGAAGGCAGCCTTCCCCAGTTCATAGTCCTGGGGAAGGTCCGTGAATGAGGGGTTCTCATTCATGCTAAACAGCCCGCCCTCCCCTTTAGAGAATGACACTCTGCATTAATTTACTAAAGGTCGAGAATACCCCCTCCCATACAACTGTTTGTTTTGTTTGACCCATCATTTTTCAGGCGTGTTTGATCACTGCACTCCCCACCCCTTTGTATGCATAAAACCTTTAACAGAGGGGACACTCATTGCTCCTCGTAGCAGGCAGCACTGGTGGAAGGAACCACAGTGGCCCCTGAGGAAGAGATACCAAGTACAAAGGCGGTGGTTACTGTAGCTGCCCTCAGGAAGCCTATATCTCCGTCTAGGGCAGAGCCAGTAGAACAGAGTGCCGCTGAGGAAGGACTTAGCAGCCAGGGGGCCCAGGCCTGCTTCCCTGTTTGTACCCATCGCTCTCTTGCTGCTGCAAACAGCTAAATTGTGTGTTACCGTCCCATCCCAGCTTCCCTTTAGTACAGAGACACACAGAGCAGAGGCCAGACCAAGTCCCCTCAGTTCTCCCTTCACTAGTGCCTCAAAAGAGCCAGGACTCTGTGGAAACTGTTGTAATTACAGTAATTTGTCCGTGTTGAGGCTGTTTGGGAATGCAGTTATCTCATCGGCTGAAAATGTTGTTGGTGACTGGTTCGTTTCGGAGTGACCACTGATGGGCATGGGAGCTGCAAATGCAGATTTTTTTCCACCTTTATTTCCTTTATCTGAATAAACTTGGCAGCTCTGAGGCCTCTGATGTCCACATATCCACATCCTCTGAGAAACTCTCCTGATGCAAAAAGGATGTTTGGAAGCTGGTGAAAGATGATCCTGGCAATTACCCCACCTATTTAGAAAGTTTCTGTGGATTCACCATGCTCATATAGACTTCCATATCTTTTTTTGTTTATAAAGTCATAAGAGGAATTTCTTGTAGATTTTAACTATTTGCCATTAGGTATATACCTCACCATTCATTCATCTGATTTTCTTTTCTACAAAGAGGACCAGTGCAAAAAAAAAAAAAAAAAGGACCAAAGATAGAGAATAGGCAAATATCACAGTATTTTTTCTCACCATTAATAAAATACCCCATTATTTTACATCTGAATATTAGTCTTTCGTTCCAAACTTTAGAATTCTAAAAGGATTGGTTTGTTTGTTATAGCAGATATAACATATGCTTTAGTTTGAATGATGTAGTTCTTCATATTTCTTTTACAAAAATATACTAGTTCAAGTGTCTGCCCTTCTCTAAGTGCTACAAAAATGCCTATGATTATTTAACCTTCAAAAAAACCCAATATTTTCTTGTTTGGTATTGAGTATTAATTTCTGTTAATTTATCACTTATTTCACTGTAAACTTTTTATTTTAGAAACTTCTTAAGGAAGAGGCTGTATCTACTTCTTAATATATAAACATTCAAGTAACTAAAACCGAGCAGTATTCCTAGGACTTAGTCAGTTGAGTGAGTGTGCAATCTTAAACTCAAAAGGTAATATTAAATTTTCTTGAGTGCATTCAGATTACCAGGGACTACCCAGAGTCACTTACCAGATATCACCCTTACCCTCTAAGCTATGTATCAAGTCAGTAATAAACACTAGACAAGAAAGAAACACTGGTAAGGATGGGAGAATCCACATTCCACACTTACAATCCCTAAAGGATTAAAGAGGAAGTGGGTTCCTTAGTGAGATTTTCCCAAGAATATCAAGAAAGTTCTTAATGTTCTTGGGAACAGACAATATTCTTTATGTAGGGAGTTATACAACAAGAGGTTTTGTGCCAGGAGTGGTGAAGATTTTGATGAAAGATGCCAGGACCTCACCAACCTGTATGTAGAAAGAGACCAAAAGAAGGTTCTTCAGGCCAGGAGGAGCTCCAGGTTGAGCTCTGTCTTACTGAGAGGCAGTGATGGGTTTTGGAAAAGGCCAGAGAATAGGCCAGAGCAACTAGTAAGAAGGATTGCTGTAAATTTTTAAATTAGATTTTGTACAATTTGAAGGTGGCCACATGAACAAGAAATATATTCTACTTGGAAAATAACCAGTGTATTCAGTTCCTGATTATCTGTAGTAAAGTGGTATACAAAATATCTGGCGTAAATAATCCAAAATCACAGACAATACCATGCCAAAGGCAACAGTTTGACATCTCCACCCATCAAACCTTTTCTAGAACTACTGCAAAGGGAGTCAACAGACTGGCTTGAATGCCTCTCTACTTCCTGATTCTCGTTAAAATCGTCGAATGAGTATCAAAGGGAAACAGAAAAGAAAAGAATCTAACCCATGTCTTACAAATAGCAAGCTCTCAGAAGGTTTTGTTGAATGCAGGAATGGAATGACAGGAGAAATTTCTAGTCTTGGCTCTAGCATTAATTACATGACCTTGGGCAGGTCACTTAACCACTGTATGGTAAATCATCCCACTGACCAATAAAACCTCCATGTCCTTATCTGTAAAATGAAGGGGGTGAACTTTTGGACTTTTAAGATCCCTTCCAGGGCTTCTCTGATGGCACAGTGGTTAAGAATCCGCCTGCCAACGCAGGGGACACGGGTTCAAGCCCTGGTCTGGGAAGATCCCACATGCGCGGAGCAACTAAGCCCGTGTGCCACAACTACTGAAGCCTGCATGCCTAGAGCCCATGCTCCGCAGCAAGAGAAGCCACCGCAGTGAGAAGCCTGTGCACCTCAATGAAGAGTTGCCCCGCTCACTGCAAGTCGAGAGAGTCCACGCACAGCGATGAAGACCCAACGAAGCCAAAAACAAAAACAAAAAAAGATCCCGGGCTTCCCTGGTGGCGCAGTGGTTGAGGGCCCGCCTGCCAATGTAGGGGACATAGGTTCATGCCCAGGTCTGGGAAGATCCCACATGCCGCGGAGCAGCTGGGCCCATGAGCCATGGCCACTGAGCCTGCGCCTCCGGCGCCTGTGCTCCACAACAGGAGAGGCCACAACAGTGAGAGGCCTGCATACAGAAAAAAAACAAAAAAAAGATCCCTTCCAGCTCTAAAACTTCAGAATTTATAAGATTTATCCTGCAGAAATAGTTTCTGAGTCATTCAGGATTGACAGTGTTAGAACTAAGAATTCTGCAGAATTCTTAGAATTCCCCTAGGTTCTATAGAAGGAGGAATAGCACAAGGTTTTCATGACCACTTTCATTATCATCAAGCATTTAATGTAGGCCTAATAAGTGCAAGACCCTGAGCTGCATACTAGGCAAATTTAAGCCCCATTCCTGCTCTAAGGGAGCTTATTTTCAGTCATGAAGCTGTGAGCTTCATAGAGGAAGAAGGACCTAAGATAATGGTTTTAGATGTCAAGGAGAAAATGATATCAACACGTTAAATATGACAGTTCCCGTGCATTGAGCTATAATTTTTCCTATAAAAATCAAGAGCTTGAATAAAGCATTAAGTTCAAGGTCTAGGCTCTAAATCAGATCCTGGTGTTCTTCCTAGGACACTACTTTGTAAGTACCAGCTGAAGATCTGTAGAAACAGGTTACCTGCCCCCAACATATAACATACCTGCTGAACTTGGCTCTGAGGTTAGATAACTGCAGTAGATGCTCCTGTTCCAAAAAAGGGAGACTGGGTGGTACACAGCAGGCACTGTGTCAGAACAGTTATAAAATTATCCAAGCACATAGTTCCAGGTCCATCATTAGAACCCAGTCCAACTTTCTGGGGAGTCTAATGTTTTTCTAATGTTTTAGACAACATGACCCAAACATGGAAAACCGGAACCAAACATGCTCTTGGTTCCAGTCTCTGGGTCATCCTTTTTTTTCCATAAGAAGTGGCTTGAGTTTGCAAATGAGCAACTTCTGTGCTTACTTTCTATCCTCAAAAGGTTGGGGGTCCAAAGCCTTCTTTATATTTTGCACCATCTCTTCGCTTGCAGCCCAAACTGATACAATTTCCTTTAAAACTTTATGGGCTGCCTGCATATCAATTTATAATCCACTCTGTTAGATTAAACTCACACCCATGAATCTCTTAAAAATAGGTCCTCTTCTACCTTGGGCTCCCTGTGAGGCTGCTGTGGGACAATGAAGCCCTATTATTTGACTATAAGGATCTGTGAGATATGCCCTTTATATCCTTAGGAGAACATTTATCTGCCAGTAAGGGACAAGATCTCGAGATCCTTATGAGGTCTTAACAAAGGATCCTACTGTCCCACCCTGGATGCCATCTTTTCTAGGAAGCTGTTCCTTAATTCAAGAACCCTTTGCTAACTGAAAAGACTCTTCTGGACCCTTTAAAATTCTTCCAGCTTCTACTCAAAAACTGACTAGCTTCTTCCTTAATTCATTTCTCTCCTCTCTCATTGTAATATAGGCAGCTAGAAGAAACCTTAATACTCTTCCTGAAAAACTCTCTAGCTAAATCCTTGAGTTCATTAGGTACTCAGGAAAAAACCACACTGAATAATAAGGGTAATAATAATGACTTGAGGAATAATTACAATGATTTATTTCAAGCTACTACACAAAAATCAGGCAATATACATTCACTACCCCTAACCCTCAGTACAGTCTTCACATTAGGTGCAGTAGATGGTATTTTCCAAAGATGGCTGCAATGATATCTCCCATCCCACACGCTCTTGTAGAATTTTGTCCCTTCACCATCAAGAGTTGGACTCTAATGATAAAAATATCTATTTTCCATATTATTGCTGGTGACAATTTTGCTAAACTTCCCACCACTACACCACTATAACAAGAGTGTCTTTTCTGGGAATTCCCTGACGGTCCAGTGGTTAGGACTTGGTGCTTTCACTGCCAGGGCCCAGGTTCAGTCCCTGGTGGGGAACTAAGATCTCACAAGCCACATGGAGCCACCAAAAAGATAAATAAAAATAAAAATAAAATAATGGAAAAGTATAAATTAAAAAAAAAAGTGTCCTTTTCTCCAACTCAAATAATATTTCCATCACTTTCTGTGAAGCCTCCTTAAGGTTTCTGCTAACATTCTCTTTAACATTCTTTAGGCTTTCACTAACAGATTCTTCGAGTCTCTTCCTACCACTGCCTGGTCCCAATGCCAACGTCACATGTTACAGGTTTTGTTTACAGCAATACCCCAATTCTAGGTACCATAGGTACCCAAACGTGCTGGTTAGCTATTGCTAGGTAACAAGTCACTCCAAATTTAGTGGCTTAAAACAACAACAATCATTTCACTATCTCTCACAGTTTCTGTGCATCAGGGATTTGGGAAGGCTGGGTTTAGGGCTTCTCATGTAGTTGCAGTCAGATGGTAGCTGGAGCAGTAGGGAGAGGGGATGCTGGAAAAGTTGGGAGCTATCCAGGCATCTCTTTTCACATTGTCTCGGAACCTCTCCATGTGATCTCTGTGAGGGCTTTCTCACAAGATGGCAGCTCCCAACATATAAGCAGCCAGGTTGCTTTTTTAACAGTGAAAGTCTTCAAGAGCTAGTGTTCCAGCTCACAAGCCAGGAGCTGCACTGCCTTTTATGATGTAGTCCTAGGAACAACCAGAATGACTTCTGCCACATTCAGTTGGTTTCAAATAAGTCACAAGTTCACCCAGATTCAAGGAGAAGGAAATTAGACTCTACTTCTTGATGGTGAAGGGACAAAATTCTACAAGAGTGTGGGATGGGAGATATCATTGTTATCTTTGGAAAATACCATCTACCACACCTAGTATGCAGACTCTGCTGAGGGTTAGGGGTGGTGAATGTACAGTGCCTGGCCCACAGCCTGACATTTGCGTAGTAGCTGCTAAATCAATCATTGTTATTATTACTCATGTCACATTATTACCCTTATTATTTAGTGTGGTTTTTCCTAAGCATTGCCATAATCTTCTCAAAGGAAGAGTTGTTTTAACTTCCTTTCTTGCCCCTTTATAACTTTCATCATTGCCTTTAATTGCTAGTAGAGTACTTTTATAGATAATTTAATATCTCATAAAATCACAGAGTAGTAGAGCTAAGGACACTTTATTTATCCTGTCAACCAGACGTTTTGTTTATAGATGACAAACCCAAAGCTCAGCACGGCGAAGTCTTTTGTCGCAATCACAGTCAGGCAGCCTGTTGGTAACAGACATCAAACTCAAAGACTGCTTGTCTGGATTCCCAAACCAGTAATTCTTCCCCCATAGCATTCCCATATCTCTCATCAAGAAAGTTGTGGGGGGGCTTCGCTGGTGGCGCAGTGGTTGAGAGTCCGCCTGCCAATGCAGGGGACATGGGTTCGTGCCCCGGTCTGGGAGGATCCCACGTGCCGTGGAGCGACTGGGCCCGTGAGCCGTAGGCCGCTGAGCCTGCGCGTCTGAAGCCTGTGCTCTGCAACCGGAGAGGCCACAGCAGTGAGAGGCCCGCGTACCGCAAAAAAAAAAAAAGAAAGAAAGGTGTGACGACTGACTGTTTCTCCTTTGGAATAAAAGTTTATATTTTCCCTTATTTGATGTCTTCACAATCCCTTCTGCTTTCACATTGTCTAGGCGCCTTCTGCTGCAAGGGTTGAGACGTTTCCTTGGAATAGACCTCGCTTTTTTGGACACAGTTAAGCATTAGTGAGAATGCCCTGATGTCAGGGAGTCCAAAGATGGAGCCTCTCCAAAGGAGAAAGTAATGCAATGCTTCCCGTCTGTCCTGGCATTTCTCATCTGAAACAAGAACTCTGATGGCCTAACAATCTTTTTCATTTCTATTGCTTTATTAATATCTTTGGAAACATACTACAGGCCAAATCTGTCCTTTGAGCATGCACATTTAACTTCCACTTAATTTAGTAAGAACCTTTACCTATATCCAAGGGTGAAATTTGGCCAGAGGCTAAGAAGAACAAAAGTGTCACAGGTCAAAGGCACCACCAGTAGTTCATTTCTGAATGTATTTTCTGCTTTCTGCTCTTTGGCTCATTCCCTAGACTCTGTGCCCTGCTCTAAAAAAAGAGCTTAATTTTTCTTTTTGAAATGACTGTTAACAATATAAAGTCATAGTGCCTCTAGGTTTGTATTAAGTAGTTTTGTAAGGTTCAGTTTGCTCATTTATAAGAACTTTATCCTCCCACCCTCTTCCCACGTGGGTCTCCCTCACAGCTATTTTCTTGATTCTATTAAGCCAGCCACTGGGGGAAACACTCCCTCCCAGATCAGTGTTGCTATTTGAAGGCACTGAAATACTGCTGCTCTTGTTACAGTTATCATCCCTTTCCGGTCTTCCGATTTCCTGTTTGAGACTTTTGCTCAAGTACTAATATTCTTAATTTTTTACCCTGACAACAAGTAAGAAATAAATAATCCAAGGTTATTTTAATAACAACAGTAATTGCTTAGGTCCCTGCAGACCTCAGTTCCAGCTGAGATATCTCACAAGTCCATTACCATGACCATCCCTGACTTTTTAAACTAAGAGATACACACAACGAGTACCAACTTACGTGATTTGGGACAAAAGCAGTTTGGAAAATTGTTAATAGCTTTCCTTAAAAAAAAAAGGAAAAAAAACACATCCCACAAAAGAAATTCAAAGGCAATTTAGAAAACAAAGATTTTATATGAAATTTTAAAAAGTGGAAAAATACCTTAAACTTATTTCTAAGACTGTCATCATCTTCAATTCAGATGAAGGTATAGAAAATAGCTGTATTTTTCAAAGCCTCAGATTTCAGATATTGGCCCTGCACTTATAATTGATGTCAGAGAGCAAGGTAGGGCTATCAGAGTCAGACACATGATGGCTGCCGTCAAGACTTTAGAAGGTCACATTAATTCAGTAAAATCATAAAGTTCTGGTAGTCAGCACTGCCATTCTAGAAACAATCTTGTGATTCCTCCCAGAGTTAATGAAGTTAGTGGGGACTGACTCATGCAAACTAAACCCACAGAAGAGAGGGCTATAAATTGCAAAATGTCAATTGACAAGAATTTACAATATTGTTTATGTTTGCCAAGCAAGTTGGAATTCTAATGTTTGGTTGGGGAATGGCTGGTCAGGACAGTCTTTCTCTAGTAGTTACCTGTACATGGTTAGACAGATATTTGCTTATTCAACAGATATTTACCAAGTGCCTACTCAGTGTCAGGTACTGTGTCAGGTTCTAGGGAGTCATAGCTAAATAAGATACAGTTCCTAAGCTCTCAGAGCGGACCACCTAGTAAACAGGCAAGGGTAATACAGTCAGCTTAGAATACATAGAGGGGAGACCTAACCCAGCCGTGGAGAGTCAAGGAAGGCTTCTGGGGGAAGAGGGTATCTCTGATGGTCCTGATGGGTGAATAGTAGTTGTTCATCGGGCAATGGTGGGGTTGGCAGAGGGAGCATCATGTGCAGAAACTACAGGCCAAACTATATAAGCTGATTATTGAGTCTGGAATCAGAACAAGGCAGTCAGATGGGAGATTTTAACATCGGCATCATGAAGCCAGGATGGTGGGAGGGGATGGGGGCAGTGTCTCCATTCTCACTCTGTCTGCCAAGTAAACTGAACATTGGGATTGGCTGACTTTAAGCATTGCCTCTCCTGGATGATGCCCATTCTCGGACAAGCTTCTCCTCAGTGCCCATCCTTCCTCAGACTGCTGGCGTTGACTCATTGGTGGGTCAGGAAGGTAACTTAGTGGGTCACAGTGAGTATTTTCAAAATTAAATAGAACAGAGACTGTCAGAGTGTATCACACGTAATAAGGGCAAGTGTTGTTCTGTGAGATTTTATTTCGGATATGGATGGATGGATGGATGGATGTTAAGAGTCTATGCGAACAAACGTGCCTTGTTTTATTACTAACATTGCTGGGTTCGTGCAGCCTGTGCGACCACATTGTCACTGATCACTCATGAGTTCAGAGATTCCAGAAATGATGTCTTAGGCTCTAGGCCTCGAGCACTTTCAAAGTCTGGAGTCAAAGCTAAACTTCATGGTTTCTCTAGTGTGTATGTGTGTTTTCTCAAAAAATGTACTTCTTTCTGTGTGTCTCAGAAAGTGTGAATATACTGTTCTGGTTAATGTAACATAATTGCACAACAAACTATCCCAAAACTCAGCAGTGTAAAGCAACGACCATTTTATTACAGCTCATGGTTTTGTGACTCGGGAATTTAGATGGGGGTCAGCTGAGTGATGATTAGCTCCATGTGACATCGAATGGAGTTACCCAGTGGAGTCAGCCGGCCGGGGCTGGGGCTCCAAGATGGCTCCTCTGCAGGCCTGGAGCCCCAGAAGGGAGGGCTGGGCCCTGCCAAGCTCCACTCTCTCCATGGAGCCTCCAAGCCTCTCCACTTGGCCTGCAGGGTAGTCAGACCACTTATGTGAAAGTTCAAGGCTCCAGAGGGAAGAAATGGAAATTCTTAAAAGCTAGGCCCAGAACTGGTGTAGTGTTACTTCTGTCATTCCTTATTGGTCAAGTCAGATGCAGGCCAACCTGGGTTCAAGAGGAGGGTACACAGAGTCCCCCGAGGGGAGGAATGTTAGAGTGCTTGTGGCCATCTTTAATCTGCCACAAGCATTGCTCTGGATTGCCTGGTGTGCACTCTGGAGCTTGACCATCTGGATTTGAATCCTACTGCCTAGCTGTGCAACCTCGGGCAAGTGAATTAATTTTTCTGTGCCTCAGTTTTCTTATCTACAAAATGGGGTTAATATAGACCATTTCCCTTATAGGGTTGTTGTGAAGATTCAATGCTTGCAAAATATGAAGCACCTAGCCCTTTTCTGGGCCTGGAGTAAGTGCTATGTACAAATCAGCTCTTTATTTTACCATTCCTCCTTGTGTTGGCACATTCTTTCTAAAAATACGTTAATACCCTTGTTCAGGCTTGCTCCTTTGCTCTGCTTCAAATACGTGAAAGGCCAACAACTCCTTTGTGACAGTGGTTCTCTGCACACTGCTTATCAATGAGAGAGGTGAGGGATAAGAATCTCTGGAGGGTGGGAAACATGGGTAATTCTTTATCAAGCTCTTCACTTGAAAATCACTCAGGTATAGGTTGCATTAATGCATTGTTTACTATGTGCCAAGCCCTGTTCTAAGTGCTGGGATCAGAGTTTGGTGAAGACACAAAACCCCAGCCTTCAAGGGCCTCATATTCAAGTGAATGGGACAGTTTTGGATACCAATCAGGTATCCAAACACATCATAAGCAGCGCTCTGGAGAGAATCAAACATAGTAAGAGTTGCGGTTTTGGGGGAGGGGGGGAGGTTTTTAGATTAAAATATCGGGGGTGAACTCTTTGAGCTTTCTAAATTTCTAGAGCTTTCCTTTCTTCCTTCACTTTGTGAGACATCCTGTGTGTTGAAATGGCTCTGCAGGTGGTTAATCTCATCCATTATGTGTAGACTGTGTTAACATCACTGCCAGAAAGTAACCCAGTGTCCCAGCGCTGGGGGCACCACTGCTGATCCCTTTCTGCTAAGTGCACTTTCTAGAGAGTGACAGGGTCAAGTCTGTCAACCTCACTAAGGTTTTATTTCCTCATCTATAAGATGGAGAGAGAAGAGAGACAAGATGGCGTTAGAGTAAGACGCGGAGATTACCTTCCTCCCCACAGATACACTAGAAATACATCTACACGTGGAACAACTCCTGCAGAAAACCTACTGAACGCTGGCAGAAGACCTCAGACCTCCCAAAGGCAAGAAACTCCCCACGTACCTGGGTAGGGCAAACAAAAAAAAAAGAAAAAACAGAGACAGAAGGATAGGGACGGGACCAGCACCAGTGGGAGGGAGCTGCGAAGCAGGAAAGGTTTCCACACACTGAGAAGCCCCTTCGTGGGCGGAGACTGCGGGTGGCGGAGGGGGGAAGCTTCGGAGCCGTGGAGGAGAGCACAGCAACAGGGGCGCGGAGGGCAAAGCGGGGAGATCCCCGCACGGAGGATCGGCGCCGACCCGGCACTCACCAGCCTGAGAGGCTTGTCTGCTCCCCTGCTGGGGCGGGCGGGGCTGGGAGCTGAGGCTCAGGCTTTGGTGGGAGCGCAGGGAGAGGACTGCGGTTGGCGGCGTGAACACAGCCTGCGGGGGCTAGTGCACCACGGCTGGCCGGCAGGGAGCGCGGGAAAAAGTCTGGACCTGCCGAAGAGGCAAGAGACTTTTTCTTCCCTCTTTGTTTCCTGGTGCGCAAGGAGAGAGGATGGGGAGCGCTGCTTAAAGGAGCTCCAGAGACAGGCACGAGCCACGGCTACCAGCGCGGACCCCAAAGACGGGCCTGAGACGCTAAGGCTGCTGCTGCCGCCTCCAGGAAGCCTGTGTGCGAGCACGGGTCACTCTCCACACCTCCCTTCCGGGGAGCCTGTGCAGCCCGCCAACGCCAGGGTCCCGTGATCCAGGGACGGCTTCCCCGGGAGAACGCACAGCGTGCTTCAGGCTGGTGCAACGTCCTGCCGGCCTCTGCCGCCGCAGGCTCGCCCCGCACTCCGTGCCCCTCCCTCCCCCCGGCCTGAGTGAGCCCGAGCCCCCGAGTCAGCGGCTCCTTTAA
>RJWK010063065.1:0-12648 GCA_004363435.1 Platanista minor | reverse complement strand
ACCTTCCTCCCACCCCCTGCCCCTCTCCATCCCACAGGGACACCAAGCACATCCCCTCCCCACCCCCAGCGCCTCTGCCTGGGCCTCCGATGCCCCCAGATCTGTCCACACTGGCTCTGCTCACTCTTCGGGGGTCGGCCAGATCGAGGCCACCTCCTCGGAGAGGGGCAGTGACCACTGCATCTGAGGGCCTCCGTCCCTCCCTCGGCCACCCTAGCCTCAGACTCATCCCCCTGGAGCAGGTGCACACAACCGGTGGCGGGAACCAGGCTGCTCTGGGCTCGTGTGAGGACAAGGTCAGGACGGCTGTCCCCCACTGTGTCCTGGGGGTCTGGCTTGGCTACTTCTGAGCAGAGACCTGGACTGCAGCCCTTCTGGATGGCACCAGCCCTGGGTCTGGCGGTGGCCCTGGGCAGGGAGGGCTGGGCTCGGGCCAGCGGTCCAGCCTGCGATGCTCACCTTGGAGTCTGTAGGGCCGAGGGCCCAGCCAAGCCTCAGGGCCGGGCTCCAGGCCTCGGCTTTAATCAGAACCACTGGTGCCTCACTGCTGCCCTCCTGGGAGGGGCCAGAGCTGGACGCCCATCCCATCCAAACCCCCCTCCCGGACTGCCAGTCAGATTCCCAAGCTGGAGAGACGTTCAGGGCCCGTGGGTGCTCAATGGCAGGGTACCCAGCCTCCTGCAGCCACCAAGCCCACCAGGGGTGAGGCCAGGACTGCGCCTCGGCTGTTGAGCAGCCCCACATCACATCGCGTGGTGGAGGGCCGGACCCTCCAGTGCCGAGCAGAGTAGAGGCCTGCCTTAGTCTCCCTACCAGTGACCCCAAAGGGAAAAGGGAGGCTCAGCTGCCCCCAGGGTCAGCAGGTGAGACCCAAGGCTGGTTTCCCAGCCCCCAGAGGCCAGCTCCGCCAGGACCTGAGGCTGGAAGGGCCCGGAGATGCCCCGGGCAGCGGATCTGTGCCTGGGTCAGTGCTGGGCCCGTGCCCCAGGACCCCTGACCCCCAGATGACTCCCATGGGAGAATGGGAGGATGAGGTCCCAGTTCCACCCCAACCGGCTGGGCAACCCTGAGCTAGAGGTGCCCTCCCGGGGCCTCAGCCTCCCCTGCAAAATGGGGTTGAATCCTGATTCCCGGGGTCCAGGTGCACGTTCAGTGAGATGACCCGTGGGGAGGGCTCCACCCCATGTGTGTCGCTGCTGCTATGATGGGGGGGACGGGAAACGGGGGACAGGAGGAGGGGCAGCTCCGGAAAGGCCAACGTGCCTCACAGGACAGAACTGCACACCACGACCTGGCCGATCACGTGACGGCCGTGAAAACAGCAATCTCAGGAGTCAGCTTACACTTGGTGACTCTGTATTAAAGCTCCGAAACAACGGGGACTACACAAAACTACGCGTGAGATATAATAAGACTAATTTTATAAGAGCAAGGAGGTGGAAGACCCGAAGTTAAGGATGGTGGTTACTACTTCCTGCTGGGGCTGCCGGGGCCAGGACCCGGGAGAGCAGCGGGTGGTCATACGTTTCCTTCTGCCCTGTGAGCTAGAAGGTTCTAGTTTGAGGGTTGAATGTTGGGCTCGTAAGACTTAAAAATAATTAAAAACTAACTAAATGAATCCATGAAAATAAAAGAAGGAAAACTGATAACTAAGAGGGAATAAGCAGGGAACGTTAAGGGAAGCCAGACAGAGGGTCGATTCCAAGAGTCCCTTCTTTCCTGTCAAAATATCGCCACAAGTTGCCTAAAAATGAGGCGTATGGTGGTGGGGGCCAGCGGCTGGGACCCGGTACCTGAGCGTGAAGCCGGAGGTGAGGGAGACACGGCGGGCGGCGGGCAGGCTCAGGTCTCACGGGCTCACCCACTGAGGTCTGGACAGTGCAGGGGCCTCTCCGAGGCAGCCTGGTGGGGCCATATCTGAGTTCACGCCACCAGTCCCTAAATGCCTGACCTCAAGCCAGCCCCCCAGGCTCTTGGCCTCAGTCTCTTCATCTCTAGAATGGGACACAACAGTCCCTCCTCGCAAGGATGGGGCAGCGTCACACAGCGGGGCAGGTTGAATTCCGGTCGCTAGACATCCTGGCTTCACCGATGGGGCAGAGGCTGTAGGAGCCAGTGGGTGACTTGCTGGGTCTCCTTCCCCTGCCGCGGTGGCCACTCTGTTCCAGCAGGAGGCCGTCTGTCAGCCTGGCTCTGGGGGCAAGTGGCGTGGAGGGGAACACGGCCGACACACACGTGTCGCTGCAGCAACTCATCGAGACTCGGGGCTGTGTGCTGGCACTGAGGAGCCTGGTCCACCCTGACCACAGCAGCAGCCGGCACAGAGGAGGGACGCGACAGAGGAGACCCACAGTGAGGATGACCCAGGTGACGTCGGGGGGACTGTCCCTTTATTACCAAAGCCCCTCTCCCGACAACGAGGTGAGCGGGACTCAGGCTTATCCGAGCGCTGCCTTCGCACCGTGTAACTGGATGTACCCAAAGCACCAGAACACCTTTTGCAGATGCTGCTGCATCTCAAGGCAGCATGTCTGATTCACTGGCTCGGCCAGCCTCCTGCCACGGCGGAGACTTGGGCCGGTCCCTTCCCACTGGCCACAGCTGGGAGCAGAGCTCAGGGGCTGCACAGAGAGCACCGCTGACCTGGCCCCAGAGCTGGGCTTGGGGGGTGGGGGCTGGTTGCTAGCAGGGCCACATCCCCCCATACCGCCGGTCACACGCGATGTCACATTCTGTTCCAGAGCATTTTCAGTGAACTCACATCCCTTCTGCATATGGACAAATCTCACTGCAAAACAGGACAAGATTTCCTTCTCCGTCTCTGAAAACGAGCCGATAATGTTACACAGCTGCCCGATAAATGTTTAATGGTGGTATTTGCTGAGAAGGCAGCCTTTGATTGTTTTGCCTGTTACAGAGTGAAGAAGCAGTCTTCGCTCCCTAGAGGGAACGACAGGCCTGGGGAGGGGGGCGGAGCTGGGGCTCCAGTGCCCGAGGACATTCTTACAGCCCCCAACACTGAATGTCGTTGGGGACAGGGCACCTGCCAGTGAGGACACCACTGTCCTTGGAGGCCCGCCTCCCATCTCTGATAACTGGAGGGGGTCTCTCAACCCCAAGCCTCCCTGCCAGCCGCTGGCCTCCTCCTCGGCATCCAGGTCTCAGGCCGGCAAGGGCTGTGCGAGGACCGGGTCAGGGCTCCTGGGGCTCTTTCTCAGCCTTCAGGAGTTGCAGCTTTGCGCCCCCATTACGCACCGGGGATGCCAGAGGCTGAGGGACCCCTGCCTGGGCCCCGTCCCAGAGCTCGCTGCCCAGCAAAACCCACATCCCCGGGCTTGAAACAATAGAATTTCATTCTCTTGGTGCTGGAGGCCCCAAATCCTGAAATCAAGGGGCAGGCAGGGCCACACGAGGCTCTGTGGGGAGCCCTCTGGCCTCTCCCAGCTCCCGGGGGGCCCCAGACGGTCCTGGGCTTCGCAGCGTCACTCCAGTCTCTTCCTCTGTCTCCACGTCCCTCCTCTGTCCCTGGGTCCCTGCTCCGTATGCCTCTTATAAGGACACCTGCCTTTGGATTTAAGGCCCACGGGGTAGTCAGGATGATCTCATCTCAAGATCTCTAATTTAATTACATCTGCAAAGACTTTTCCCCAAAGTTCACATTCACAGGTTCGGCGGCATATCTTCTTGGGGCCACCACTCAGCCCACGACACCTGCCCTCCCGCGGGCTCACCGGGGGCCCCATGGGAAGCCAGCGTTGGGAGGCAGCGTCCTCAGGCCTCGCTTTGAGAACTGTGCTCGGGCCGCTCCACACTGGTCCTCGCCCCTGGGCTCTGACCATCAGCCAAGCGAGCCTCCTTCGCAGAGACCAGGAAACTGGCTCAGGGCTAAGAAACCTGCTAAAAATCACACCTGCAGCCCAGACCCGGGTTTCTTAGGCCCTTAACCCCGTGCCTGTGGTCTGGGGTCACGCTCCGGCTTCTCCCCACACCCTGCCCTGCACACGGCTGCAGTGCTTTTGCCTGCCTGTGACCGGGGTCCAGTGTCCATCTCCCCACCTGACAGTGACTGGTCCCCCATGTGTCCCAGCACCTGTCCAGGGCTGCTGGCATCCCCAAGCACTGACAGAATGAATGAATGAATGAATGAATGAATGAATGGGCAAAGGAATGAACGAATGAGCAGACGACTCCCTGGGCCCCGTCACCACCTGCTCAGGAAGCTCTCTGGGTCTCAGTTTCCCCGCGTGTAAAAGTGGGGAATGAAGGGCCAGGTGTGGGAGCCGAGGAATCGGATGGGGAAATTCACACTCGACCTGCCTCAAGCCTCGCATCCTCCCAGACAGTTGCGGGCAGATCCCCCATGCAGAGAGGCTCCTTCCCCTCCTCCTGTCCCTCAGCGCTGGACCTACGACATGCCAGGCTCTGTGCTGAAACCGTCACGGCCATCTTGTGAATCCTCACAACAACCCAGGGAGGGGGCTACAACTCTGACCCCACTTTACCCAGGAGGCCATGGAGGCTGGGGGCGTGCAGAAACTGACCCAGCACCCCAGCACCGCCCCTAGTCGGCCGGGTCACTTCCTCATCCGCCCTCCACTGCAACCCACCGTCGAGGGCCTGCTCTGTGTTGGGGGATCACTCTGCCGGGCCACGGAAGCTGTGACCTTGACCACCTCAGAGCACCACATGGAGACCAACCAACTGACGTTTACGTGAAAGAGGACAGATGGAGGACGGGTGGCAGGACGGGGTGCGGACGGAGAAGCGAAGGACAGATGGGTGCGTGGATCAGGGCACAGGTGATGGGCAATTGGAAGAATGGATGGACAGACAGATGGGTGGATGTATACGTGGATTGATGATGGGTACAAGGAAGGATGGACGGACAGACAGACAGATGGTGGGTTGGATGGACACAAGGACAGGCGGGCAGGTGGGTAGGTGAATGGGAGGGAGTGAGCGAGGGTCCGGGAGGGGAGGGAACAACAATAAAAATCCATTAGCTCAGCCAGATGCACGTTTTCTGTGGGCAAACTGACAGCACAGGCACGTCTAGTTGACAACGACTATTAACGATCTGGGAGTGGGGCAGAGAGAGACATTCAGCTGCACTGTGTCTTTTTAAAGACCCCCGCCCGCCGCGGAAGCTCCAGCTGGCTGCTCACGCCCCTCCTGCCGGGCTGCATCCCATTTCTCCTGCCCGCCTCCAGCACGGATTACCTCCCGGCTGCCCCACAGGAAACGGCCGGTTAACATATTCTTGAACAGACGTGTCCCTTTCCAGCTCTCGTGCCCACAGTGGTAGCGGCAGAGAGAAGCAGACACAGCGCTCCTTCAAAATTCTGCGCAGGGGTGAGGTGACAGGTGAAAGGAAGAGGCCCTCCCGGTGTCTGCGGTGGTGATGGACTCAGAAAGAGTCAACGGGCCCCCGTTTGCCACCGTTTGTCAAGCACGCGGCCCACCTCCTCCACGCTGTCCTCCTGACGCCATTCACAGATGGGGCCCAGGCTCAGCTGCCGGTGGCAAGCACTCAGGTGTCCAGGGCTGCAGGCCCTGGATGGTGGGGAAGGTTCAAAGGCTCCGTGGTGCCTCCCGGGAGCTCCGTCCCCATAGCCAGCGTGGACAGGACACGGCCTTGGTGTCACCAAGGCCAGCGTTGGCTTCTCCCCGCTGCCCCAGGGCTGTCCCCTCCTCCCCGAGTGTGGGTCACTGTCACCAAGTGGAGGGAGAGGGTTCTCGGCAGGAGGTTTAATGCAACAGTTAGATTTCCTTCCCGAGAGGGGCCCTGCATGGAAGCAGGTGTCACTTTGCTAGGAGAATGCAAAAGGAATCCACACGCTGCGACCACTCTGTTCGCCAGGCGGGGGCCCCACCCTGGCCTCAGCTGGCTCCTCCTTATTCTGAGGTGGGTTCTGTGTGATGACACCTGCGAGGCCAGAGTGGGAGGACAGGCCAGGTGGAGCCCCATCTGCACCTGCTCCCTCGAGCGAGGGCCTGGCCCACACAACATGCACACCCCTTTGAGGCATGAAGCACCCCACCCCACCCAGTGACAGCCGGTCACCAGCCTCGGCTGCCACATCACACCAGCTCCGGCCGGGGTCCTTGAAACAAAGGAAACCAAACTGACCAGGCCTGACTGCCCCCCCTCCTCTGCCCACACACCCTCCTCTAACACCTCCCAGACAGGAGCTCCCTCCCCGCCAGCCTTGCCTCTGCCATGAGGAGCACCCTCCCCTTCTAGAACCTTCTACGGAGCCCCAGGCAGGATCAGGAACACTGCAGATGCCGCTGCCCCAGCTGGTGGGATCCCTCCGTTCAGGTGAGAAATGCTTGGGAGCCA
The DNA here is from genome assembly GCA_004363435.1 of Platanista minor. NCBI lineage: Eukaryota > Metazoa > Chordata > Mammalia > Artiodactyla > Platanistidae > Platanista > Platanista minor. The sequence goes on along the minus strand of RJWK010063065.1, from coordinate 6,305 downwards.
GATGGGGGTGACGGTGGCACAACACTGTGAATGTGTGACCTGCCACTGAACCCTACACTTCAAAGGGATGAAGCTTATGTGAAGTTTAGTGCAACTCAATAAAAAGCCAGAAAGCACAAGACAGGGTGGTGGGGCCGGGCTAGGACCAGGGAATCAAAGACGGAGGCTGGTCCCTGCTCTCAGGAGCACTCAGCCCAGTGAGGACCCAGAGCCGAGCCCACCACCCGGACCTAGCGCGGCGTGTGTGCAGACGTCCACGCGCCTAGGGCGCCACGACGGCCCCCCACCTGCTCCTGAGGCTCCCATCCTATGCCATCTGCATTCACTCCCACTGCTGCTGTCACAAAGCACCACAAACAGTGGCCGCAAGCAACACGGGTTTACTATCTTGCAGTTCTAGAAGGTGAGAAGTGTTCAGTGGGTCTTATGGACTAAAATCAAGGTGTCAGCAAGGCTGGCTCCTTCCGGAGGCTCCAGGGGAGGACCCGTTCCTCTTCCAGCTTCTGAGACGACCCGCGTTCCTTGGCTCGTGGCCACATCACTGCAACCTCCTCTGTGTCATCACATCTTCTTCCTCTGACTCTGATCCTCCTGCCGCCCTCTTACAATTACAGATGGAAATACGTCTATAAAAACATAACCTGCAGAGAACCATTTCCCTGTCACACAGGGTCCAGGAGTTAGGAGGTGGATGTATCTTTTGGGGGGGCCACCTGTCAGCCCACCACCCAGCCAGCAGCCCGTGGGTGTTCACAGAGTGTCGGGGGCTGCACTAAATCACGCTGCACAGCGTACGGGCTCACGGCAACCTTGCGTGACAGGGGGAGCTTTCCCAGCCTACAGAAGAAGAGACAGAGGGTCCAAGAGCTTCCCTGCCTAAGGTCACTCAACAAGCAGGTGGCTGACGGATGAGACCTCCGCCGGCGGGGGGCGCCTTGGCTTCACCTTTCAATTTCAGCCGCAGAGAGGGTCTCACCGTCTCCTCCTTCCCAGCCATTCCCAGCCGTGACGATCCCTCAGTCTGGAGGGCCAGCTCCAGCTGCGACAAGGACCCCCACCCCCACCCGCTGAGCTGGGTGGCTCCCCAGGAATCACCCCAACCGCACACACACACACCACTCCTGATCCCCCAGCCAGCACCAGGGTGCAGCTCTTAGATTAAGTCTCCTATTCATCAGCCTCTGAGAAGCATGATTGAGGCTTTTGTGGAAAATCAGCTCATTATGCACAGAGCAAGCGTTGTGAAAATGATCATTTTTCTAAAGGAGCATATGCTGGGCTCCTATCCAGGCCATGAAAGAAATGAGAAAGAGATTCTTCAGGGCTGAAGGCTTGGTCTGTGGGTTTTCAAAATAGAATAGGGTTTGGCTAAAGGAACGCCTTCGGCTACTTAACAACCCCGTGAAATGCTCTTAAAGGAAGAGAGCGTAGTTGGCGTTTTGTGTTAGTGCCGTTTTGTGTTAGTGCCGGTGGCTCCCGGAATGGTAAACGGCCCGCGAAAACTCAGCCTATACGGTGCGCGAGGAGAGATTATTCAAACGCGTCGTGCTACAGGGGCGGTCGGTCGGAGCCCGCCTCCCAGGCTCAGGGTGGGTGAGCTGTGTGAAGTGATGGAGGTCCTGTCCTCAGGGGGCTGCGGAGGGAAAGGACCCTGGGAAAGTTCTGGACCTGTGTTTCTCACACAGGGTGAGGATGGGGCACAGGGGAAACCAAGCGATACAGACAAGGAGGAGGTGCAGGTGAGCCGGCAGTTCTTCCTGCAAAGGTGCTGCTCCTGCCGGGAGGCCCTGCCTCTTCCTTTTGTCTGCAAACACCTCCCCCAACCCCCTTCATCTCCCCCTCCCCCGTGTGCAGTAAAGGGTTAACTCAGCAGACCTGGGCTGGCTGCCCACACCCTGCACATTCAAGAAAGATCAGGCCCTGGCCCGGAGGCTCCCGGCAGGGACCTCTGTGCCCTTGGGACGTCCTGCTGATAAGAGCACCTTTGTCTACCTGGGGGGCCCTGGGCCCAGCCAGAGAGTCTGGGAAATGATGGGGTTTATGGGAGGCCTAGGGCCCCACAGTACCAGCTCGACCTCTGCAGGGGCTGGAGGCTAAGGTCACCCACGTGGGCAGTCAGCCATGTCTACATGACCCACCCCAAACGAGAACCGGGGCCCCTAGGGACGGCCACCTTCAGGGCTGGGGTCTTCATTCCCCATCCAGGGGGCCACTGTGCCCACACACTGCCCAGGCGGCCCCCGGAATAGGGGGGGGAGAGGGCAGGTTTCCAAGCTCACCTGCCAGCCTCAGAGAGCACCACGGGAGCAGCCTGGGAGGCACCTGGGTCGTGGGGCAGGGGCCCTGGGACCGTGGAGGTGGAGAGGTCAGGGGAGATGGGGGGCTGGGGGCGAGAAGGCCAGGAGGGAGGGCACCACCCCATACCCCAGGGGCCTCCACATTGATCAGAAGTCACACGCCCACTCTCAGGCCCCTCACCACCTTCTAAGCCACCAGCAGACCCTATGGCTGGCTGTCAACCCTCAGGGAAACTGAGGCTCTAGGAGCCTGTGGACAGGGAGGTCACAGGCCTCGGGCCCGGTAGGGCATGGCATGGGGAGCCTGGCACGGTGCTCGGGCCACCGCAGGACCGAGTCCAAGCACAGCCAGCTGGCTCATCCGCCCCAGGAGCACCGCTGGGCTCCCTGGCAGCAGGCCCCTGTTTGGGAGGATGTTTAATGGATTGAGAGAAAAGCTCACATTCTCACGTTACGTGACAAAGCAAATAAAATGACTAACTTCTGTGGCAGGACTTCATTCCTGCCTACGTGTACATGTAGACACTCATACAGGTGGAGAATGTGCTGGAACGGGTGAGAGGCAACCCAGAACACTGCCTGTCGTCCCAGGTTAGCGGGGGGGGGAGGAAGAAGGGACGATTGTTTCTGGGAAAAACACAAAAAATCCACATACTCGTACTGTCTTTGTATCCAGAAACAACTTGCTTTTCTCAATTAAACATTTGTAACGTGTCCCTATTACAGACAAAAGCTACAATGAAAACCAGCCCATGCAACTGGGGGCCTCACAGCTGAAGTTCTAGAACGTAGGCTGGGTGGTGGGCACAGGGGTTTCGTCTTAATGCTATTCCTTATACCCTAAACGTGTTAGAAATATAAATATTCTTGAATGTGTGTTTAATAGCAGCTTAAAAACATTTTTAAACAGCCTATCCTTCAGCTGACATTAAAAAAAAATCCTCGGGCTTCCCTGGTGGCGCAGTGGTTGAGAGTCCGCCTGCCGATGCAGGGGACACGGGTTCGTGCCCCGGTCCGGGAAGATCCCACATACTGAGGAGCGGCTGGGCCCGTGAGCCGTGGCCGCTGAGCCTGCGCGTCCGGAGCCTGTGCTCCTGCAAGGGGAGGGGCCACAGCAGCGAGAGGCCCGCGTACCGCAAAAAAAAAAAAAAATCCTCAATTCAATGAAATTTCTGAGTCCTTGGAGAACCCAACAGAGAAAGAGGTTCTGGGTGGGTTCCCTAATATTTGCGTCTGTTCCGGTGACCCTCTGGACCCTCTGGCAAACAGCCCCACCAAGGGTCCCACCGCAGTAGGCACCCTGGTCCTGGGACCGCCAGCCCATCCATGTGCAGCGCCCCCATCCACGACAACACCAGGGTGAAGCCCCTCCATAGTTCCACCACCCTCACAAAGTCGCCTGCACCCAGCCAGGTGCGACCCCATCCACTCCACCCTCAGGAGGAGCTATTTCTGCCCTCCCAAGCTGCTCATCCCCACCCTGCTAGCCCACAATCCCCAGGGACGAGGACGGCAGGCCCTGTGCTTGTCCTCACCGGATAAGGAACCTGGTCTCCCTGATCCCGATCCGTGGGTCAGAATCCACAATGACCAGTCCTCACCTGGAGCTGCCCCCCCCCGTCCCCCTCCCCCGTGGCCGGCATGCCCCCATCCCCCCATCTCCCCTGACCCCTCCGCCCTCACAGTTCCGGGGCCCCTCGCCCCACGACGTCCACGTGTCAGGGACGAGAGATCCGACCGCGGGGGCCATGGGATTCTCTGCAATCCAAGCAGAATTAAAGCTGAGAGTGGAGAGATTCCTGCCGGGAGGCCTGCAGCCCCGGGCGGGCAGGTCCCCTGGTTCGGCCCCATCACAGCAAACAAACGCTGCTATACTTCATGCGAGGCAAAACCCACTGTTGGTGTGTGGAGAGTGCATTTAGGTAGGCGATGATCTGCGAAAGGAGTCGTCTGATGATCTTATTACGTAAATCGAGAGAGATTTTGCAGCCGTCAGTAACATGCGGCAAGACTTCCCTGGTGTGAGCTGAAGCCTCTCCCCTCCTCCCAGCCCCTTCCAGCCGCTGCCAACAGGCAACCGGACAACACGCTGAAAATTCATGAGAAAGACACAGCAGGGCAGAGGGTGTCTGCTCAAAACTCCAGTATCTGTGACAGGGCACGCGGGTGGCGGATGAAGATGAAAGGGCAGGCACTCAGCAGTGCGTGCTCCGCGAAGCTCACCTGATCCCTTTGTTCTGAGCCAAGTTGTGCAGGGAGAGTCTCGAAACGGCCGAGATGACCTGGGGGGAGACGAAAAGATGCTTCTGTAATTTCACCCGAAAGCCTAAAGTCATCATAAAACTGTAATGAAGTAGGTGTCGAGAACAGTTCACGGAGCCCGTTTCATCTTGGTAAACAACAACAAGAAAAACACAGTGTAAGATTTTTTAGGCAAGACACCTATTTTGTATTTGTCATGCAAAATATGTCATCTTGGTGCACTAATATTTGCTGAGGGCTGCTGCACGCCCGCTGCAGTGCCCTGGAGAGGAGCAGGGCTGAGCTCACAGCGCCCCCTCTGCCGACTCCTGGGGCTCCAACATCAACCACTCCCTGAGTCTCGTTCTCCCCCAGTAGAGGGTCTGCCTCATCGGGGCCACGGAGAGTCTGCTCAGACATCATGCCTACAAAGTGTTCACCCCAGGCTCCTGTTCTGGAAGTTACCATGTGATTAATAACAACTCCTGTTCCTGGTAGGTGCTGATCCATTTCAGAGATGGGGAAAGTGGCCCAGAGAGGTCAAGAGATTTCCCCAAGGTGACACAGCAGCCCGGGGCACAGCGTAGACGCAAACATCCCAGCATAGTGCTCCCTTCCCTTGCAGCCCCTTCTCTCTCCAGTATGACCATTTAAACAGATGCCAACCTCCCTGGGGGGGGTCAGGGTGCAGAGGGAAAACGAAGAAGCCCAGGTTCAGGTTTCATGAAGGGATCCCAGCAGGCTCTCCCCAGACCGACAAGACTTGTCAAACTCAAATTCCTGAAGTGCTCGGCGAGGAGCAGTGTCTCCTCCTTCCATCTGCCTCCCCTGCCCCAACCCGGTCCTGCCCTGTGTCCAGCCCCCTCCAGATACACAGGACCCACCCAGCTCCCAGCCTCAGAGGCCTCAACGCGGCCATTCCACGGATCTCCAAAAGGACCAGTGGCAAGCAGGGATGAGGCTCCACAGACGGTCATGGGGCAATGGAGGCCAGGAGAGGGTGGTGACTGACCCCGAACACAGAGCATAACGCACTCGAGAATGACTCACAACTCACACAAGCTGCTCACGATTCCTGGCAGGACTGATGGGGCACCTGCCGTGCCAGACACACCGAGCACTGAGGAGGCAGGGGCAAGTCTCGACTCTGAGAGCCAGCTGTGTGTGCACGGGTGTGGGTGTGTGTGGGGGTGTGGGTGCACGTCTGAGGATGGGGAACATGAACACGGCCCATGATGACCACTTGCTCAAGTCACAGACACCCTCTGCTGAGCACTGGCTGTCTCAGAAACTGAGTCTGATGGGCCTTTCATGGGCATCATCCCAGCAAATCCTCACACCCCCTAAAGGCCAGGCCTGCCGTGCACACTTGGGAGACGGGAAAACTGAGGCTAGGTCACCTTCCCGAAGTCCCCCATCCGAGACACATGCCTCAGACTTCCTTGTGGGCAGCTCTCCTTCTAGCAGCAATTTCTTTTTAAAAAAGAGGGGGAGAGAACCCCAAACCATACAGAAGGGCCCTTTCTCAGCTGGCGAGACGGCAGATTCGGCCAACAAGCTGAGTGCTGTGCGCTGTCTTCCGGTAGGGGTTCTATTTCAGGGGCCGGGACGCACGGAAGTTATGAATGCAAAGAATGACAGGGTTCTTCTGTGTTTTCTCAGACAAGACTCAATGGGCTTATTGTGCAGCTGGCCCAGCCAGGGCTCCCATGCTTGTGTGCTCCAAGAGGCCACAAATAATGAGCAACTTGGCTTCTGCTGTTATTC
>RJWK010063064.1:0-12648 GCA_004363435.1 Platanista minor | reverse complement strand
GGAGAACAGGCTCCGGACGCGCAGGCTCAGCGGCCACGGCTCACGGGCCCAGCCACTCCGCGGCATGTGGGATCCTCCCGGACCGGGGCACGAACCCGTGTCCCCTGCATCGGCAGGTGGACTCTCAACCACTGCACCACCAGAGAAGCCCTGCTTATAGATTTTTTGATGACAGCCATTCTGGCTGGTGTGAGGTTATACCTTATTGTAGTTTTGATTTGCATTTCTCTAATAATTAGTGATGTTGAGCATCTTTTCATGTGCCTATTGGCCATCTGTATGTCTTCTTTGGAGAAATGTCTATTTAGGTCTTCTGCCCATTTTTTGATTGGGTTGTTTGTTTCTGTTTTCATATTGAGCTCTATGAGCTGTTTGTATATTTTGGAGATTAATCACTTGTCAGTTGCTTCGTTTGCAAATATTTTCTCCTGTTCTGAGGATTGTCTTTTTGTCTAGTTTATGGTTTCCTTTGCTGTGCAAAAGCTTTAAGTTTACTTAGGTCCCATTTGTTTATTTTTGTTTTTATTTCCATTTCTCTAGAAGGTGGGTCAAAAAAGATCTTGCTCCCTAACACCATACACAAAAATAAACTCAAAGTGGATTAAAGACCTATATTTAGACCTAATCATTAACTCTTGAGCCAGCATTTAGAGCCTCAGGGGAGGTCTGGGATACTAAAGCAAAAGCCTTTTACTTCAAAGGACAAGGACACAGGGGCTTGTATATGGGTTCAATCCCCCATTTTCTGTGATACTTCTCCATCTTGAGGGGAACAGATTCAGGAAAAGAAAGGGAGTGAAGTTTTGGGTAGAAAGGTTCATCATAAACTCAGCAGAGGAACTCAGTTTTAGGGTCACTCAGTTTCAAGAGCAGCTCACAGAAGTAGGTGTATTATCCCCATTTTAAAGTGAAGTGACCGAGGATCTAAAACAGCAAATGGCCAGCACACAGCCACATGGGCAGTGGTAATAGGAACAAACCCCAGTGCACTCTTGTCCCGACTGTGCTGGCAGGAGGAGGCCTCGCGGTGCAGCTAACTCTGCAGAAGAGGCCAGTCCCTTCCCTACCCCAAGCTCCCCTAGTCCCTTGGTATCCCCTGCCTTGGCTTGGGGGTAAAGTGTGAATTGTTTTCTGAGGATCCTCTGGGCCCAGACGAGAGTTGAGACCCGAGGTGAAACCAGTAGTACCTGAGTGAGCCAAAGTCACCCCAACAGGATTTGGGCGTTTTGCCTCATTGAATCAGATCTTTCCTTGCAAATTTAAGACAACCCCAGTCCCACACACCTGAATTTGAAATGAAGACATTACTCAGGAGGAGTGAATATGTAGTAGAAAGTATAAATCATTCAATCACATTTACTCATACTAATTGGCTGTTAAGCTATAAGGGAAAAACATCACATGCCCAGCGGCTTCCTTATGCTTACTGTCTCTCTTTAATGGAGGGGCTGTCTGTACAGACCAGGCTAGCCAAGCAGGGGCTGGGGGAGCAGGCAGGGGTGGCATCCCTGTCATGCCAACCAGCACTGCCAGAGGCAGAGCGTATTTGGCTCATGAGATCGGAGTTAAAATTCAGTGAGGTCCCCCACGCTGGCCGTGCTGGTTCAGCCACAGCTCCCCTACCCCCAGTGGCAGCCGTGGTCCTCAAACAGCTCTCAGGACTCCCTCACATTCTTTGAGTTCAGTGAGGATCTCAAAGAGCTTTCGATTATGTGTGTATTACTTCTATCAATATTCACTATCATTGAGTTAATGCTGGAGGAATTGTTAAATGTGAGAGCACAAAGCACTGCACTTTCCACGAGCTCATCGTCGTGTCCTGCAGCTTCTGGAAAACACCACTAGCCACTGGAAGCAAATCACGTCTTAGGGACATTGCGAGGACAGTGTGGGTGCCCGGGCCACGCACGCTTTGAGAACCTCTGTGCTAGGCACACCCCTGGAGGACCGGCCAGAAGGAACTGACCGTGTACCCGGCAGGACCACAGGCGACCTCACACCATGGTCAGTGTCTCCTGTGGCCTCCAGCCTCTTCGGCCCTCTCACTGGCAACAGACCAGGCCGGTTGCCATCGAGGGAGGCCGAATCTACACGAGCAGCAGCGTTCTGTCCCCAATCCTTTTTCTGTTCTTGGTTGCGTGGTTCCGTGGAGCTTTTTGGAGCTCTCCGGCAAGAAGGAAGCACATCGCGAGCTATTTGAGATTCATGGTCTAGATGCCTCTCCCCGACTCATTTGTGCAGGAAGACTGGCTTTCCCCACATTGTAAATGTCCCTCCTGAAACCCCGTAACTCCGTCTTCACTACACAGTTCAAGGAAGATGCTGGGATGATGCTTTGTGGTTGCTGTTTGGGCAACAAATGGGAACTCAGAGAGAGGGCCTGGCCTGGGAACTGCTGGTCTGGGTTTCGGGCACCCCCGCTCTGCCCATCATTCCTGGTTCCTTGTCAGGAGACTCTCATAAAGAAGCCCGGCCAGGACTGGGAACACATGTTTATTTTATGAATGACTTCAGGGAGAGAGGGAAAAAATGTCATCCAGAATGTCATCCAGGAGGCTGTGTTCTTTTTATTATGTTTTGTCGGTAAACAAAAAAAATTGCCACATTTAATTCTTACACTGGTCCTGTGGGATTTCTCTGACTAATGTAAAATGACAGCTGTCACAACATTCTATATAAATACAAGTCTGTTTGTGGGAGCCTGTTCTATTTTTCATGTAAACCACTCCTAACTTGCTCTGAAGGATGGTACCCCTGGAATTTAGGGTCCTGTCTCTTGTCTGTTCATGGTACTGGATTGTTGTAGGAGCAGCCTGGAACAAACTAAAGACAACCCAAACTTTTTAGTTTAACGTGAGAATTATTCACCTAATTTTTCTGCAGCTATTGTGTTCCTTAATTTATCGTTGTGTGGAGCTGCGAGATGATGTAGCTAATGAGTGACACAGTGTACGTGGTGAGCTGATCTATAATTTAGTAGTCTGCTGATGGTCTTAGAGCTGTCTGCAGTCTGAACAAAGCAGGCAGTAAAAATAAAGGATATACTCACAGATTATATAGATAGGCACAAATCCATAGATACACGCATACACGTTATCTATTAGCAGCTTGTCGCCCCCGTGACGGCACGGGACATGAACTTACCATTCCATGATGAATGGGGAAGGCTGACGCGGTGTTTTGTAAGTTTACAGTGGACTCCATGGCCAGCCCTTTGGAGGACCGTGAGCCTACGGAGAGTTGGAGGGAACCGGGAGATTCCACGAGAGGGGGCAAGCACTGTGACCTTGACACTCTGTTCCCTCTCATTTCTCAACCACTTCTTCCTGAGCCCCTTTGAAACGGCACTAGTAACAGGATCCCCCTTAATCCCAGCAGTGGGGCATCCAGCAGCTAATTAGCTTTCCGGAAATGAACCGATAAGGAGACTTGAGGGTGGCTTGCCTTTCGCGGTTTCAGACAGGGATAGCGACTGCGTGTCAGAATTTGACTCTGAATGGGATGACGAGCTTCCCCCATGAGCCTGGGCTCTCAGCAATAACTACCGAGCGGTGGCCATTGGCACCAGTCGAATCCACTTATCCTTCCTGTCAATGGGGAAAAGACCTGGGGATGACCCTCTGAGCCATCGCATTGGTGCACCCTCATTCAAGGTCACACCTGGAGAAAAAGCATCCTGAGTGGGTACAGATAGAACACACCATTCTTTCTGCTCTGAAATTCCCTTTTCATGGGAGGTTTCCAGGCAGAGGTCCTATATTTTGTCAGTGAGAAATGGCATGGGGCTCCTGCCGAGGGCAGCCCCAGGCATCAGGTTCTTTGTGTCTGATTCAGACAGACAGCCTGTAAAGGGAAAAGGCCAGGCCGGCATCCTTGCAGGGGTTCTTGACGGCCCACCGACACCATAGTGTGGATTTTCCAATAAATACGTAGACTCTCTGCATACCTCTTAGGAACAGAGAAAACGGCATATGTACATACTATGTACTAGGTTTAAAAATCAACTTTAGATTTGCTTTGCCTTTTGCAGTCTCTTGAATAAAGCATTTTTGTAGCTTACTCAAAATCCTCTCTGTGTGTTTACATTTTAATGGGCATTCCAGTGAAATGGAGGATTTTTTTTTTTTTTTAATCAGGAGAGGAGGTGGGGATGGAAACAGCAAAACGGCAGGGTTGCCTTCTCTTTAGCCCACCAGCTTCTCTCTTCATCAGTGAGTTACAGCCTGATGTAAGTGAAGCATGCCATTTAGCCAGGCGAGTAGAAAGAAGGGGAAAGGCCATTTTTATTTCAGTTTAAAATATACATCCCTGAGAGTTTGTGGAATTTTAAAATAGTAACTTAGATCTCAAACAACGCTGAAAGAAATGAGCATGTGTAAGGAGAATGTTAATTCTCATTGACCAGTATGCAAGATAAAACCTGTTTTATTTAATGAGGGTACCATTTAAGAATTGTCCTTACCGAAAAGGGAGAAAAATCAACCTCCCTAGCAGGGCAGAGAAGCCTCTTGACTGATTCCTTGTAGCACGTGCTCTTGGCACGAGAGTCCAAAGTGACCTCAACTCCTTGGGGGCACTTTAGGGACAGATTTGGTGTCTGTGGCTGCTTACATAAAGGAAACCCCTCTTGGGTCTTGGGGCACAGAAACTACTTTCTGGAGGCAATAGGTTCTTTCGGGTGTGGAAACAGAATTTCTGCTTATCCCAGCATCTAGCTAATATTAAGATCCTCTTGTACAAAGAAAGCCCTTATCACAGTGGATCATACAGTATAATAAAATCGGGCCAAGGCAGCTTCCGGGGCTTTGCATCGGTGAAACTGCCAATGTCTTAATCTTCCCCTGGGGATGTCTCTCTTTTTTCCTCCCCTGAGATTCCCAGGAGATCCCTAATTAAAGCTACAGATATGGTTTAAAAGTACATTCACCAGATGTTAGTTTAAAATGACCTGTAACTGGCAGCAGAGATGGAAGAGGCTAAGCGTGTCTGAGGCCCCCCAGTTGCTTTTTCCTCTGCTGTCATTCAGTATGCAAATGAAGCCCAGCGGAACCTCCAAGCCAGCCCCGCCAAACCATAAAACCAACTGCTTTGAAAGCACTGCATCAGTAATTCTTATCACCTGGCATCTGGAATTCGGGATGCTCACTCCTAACTAGAACATGTCATAGGGTGTTTTAGGAGGAAGCTCAGATTTTGCACTCCACAGACAATTTAGGCTGATGAATCTGCTTGCTGAAGCTCATACAGCTCCCTTTAGGACAAACCATCCTTTCAATGGAATCCAGGCTCTGAGATGCACCTGCCATGATTTGACTGGACCCGAGCCCTGTGGACCAGAAGGAGCATCAGTCGCCCACAACACAAGAGACTGACACGGAGGCTGGGGCAAGTCAGACCTGAGGCAACCCTTCCGGGGTTTTGTTTTGATTTTTGCTGTGAAAGTTCCCAGTAAGTTCGAAGTGAGTTAGATCTCAGACTCTTAGTGCAGTCCTGGTTTGCTCTGCAGAGCTGAGGGCTGAGGCAGGCAATGCTGGGAATCCATATCTTTGGAAATGGAAGCCTCTTTCTTTTCCCAAGGACTGAAATTTATAGGCAGCGTGTTCCTATCGGTGTGTTTATCAAAGTAAACCCAGCAGCCACCTGTCAGTTCCTTGGGATGCTGACGGTCCCCGAGACACCCATCAGAACAGCTGAGTGCTTTCAGCTCTGCTCATCGCCAGCCCGATGCCCCTGAGCTGGGCTCCAGCTTGAAGCTTCCTGGTACTTTAGATAAAAAGAAGACCCTGCACCTGAGAGTCATAAACATCTGGCTCTGGGGAGGGAACCAAGGCCGGGCTTTCACACAGCGGCAGAGAGAAGCCAGGATTTGGATTCAGAGAGGATGACAACTCGCACCACGTGTACGTCCTGGGGGAGGCTGCCAGGTGGACTCGTGGTGCAGGAATTCTGCCAGTCAGGGGAGGTAGATGTGTTCACAGATAATGCGGAAAACAGGACCTCCGCAACCTTGGTATTTTGGATGCAGACACAGGTTTGCGTAATAAGTAAAATGTGACTAAATAAGATTAATCTATCGGTGGTGGAAAAGAGCACCTGTAAGGTGGATTGGGTGTCTCAAAGGCATAATTATTTATCAAATTAATTAAAATGTAACCACTGGCTCACTGATTCTGATAACGGGGCCTTTCTGCCCAAGAAGCAGCCCTCTGCTGAGCACCTGTGATGTTTCTTCATTCATTGTCCCACAAGGACACACAACAAAGGCCCGGATTAGTCTTCTGGCGTGGCCACTCCCACCGTCTGCCTGGCCACTGCCCACCTGGACGGGGTGTTGGGCAGGGATACTTGGGTGGTCTGGTTCCCAAGAAGGTGGGTGAGCCCAGCTGGTCCCCGGTGAAGCCCCAGGTGGGGTTGGGTAGCTCTGCCGGAACAGGAGTGTGTGTGTGTACACAGGAGTGTGTGTGTACACAAGAGTGTGTGTGTGTGTACACAGGAGTGTGTGTGTGTGTGTGTGTGAGTGTCAGGGCAGAGGCCTGGGCCATCCACACAGCCCAGAGCTGCCTGGTGGGGCTCTGGCTTGAATACCTGGCATGCGGGAACCATCCTTGTTAGAATGAGCACGTGAACCCAGAAAAAGCCAATTAATTCACAGGCACAGGGCTCCTTACATAAACTACTTGGGAAAGGTGAGGACGTGCAGAAAGTTCTGTTGAAAAGTGACCAGCAGAGAGACTGAGGTGGACACAGCAAGGGCGAGAGCCTGGAATGATCACATTTCCACGTTTCGTGTCCTGAGGAAGGCAGGGTGGCTGGGAGCATCCCGTCCAGGCTCAGTGTTCGGCCTAGTCCACGGAGCTCCCGGAGCCAGGTCCTTCTCTCATCCATCCTCCTGGGTCCCCACGTGCATCCCAAGGAAACAGAAGCCACCTTTCACATCTTGCTTCGAGTGATAGCTCCCAGGGCCCATCCAGGAAGAGAGAAAAGGGCAGTGGCAGGGCCCAGAACCCATGTTTCTGTTTGGTTTATGTTCCTGAGGCCATGGGAGCAGCAGCCAATTCATAGCTTGAATACAGTTTCTAAGGCTTTGACTCTCTGAGTGGTTGTTTACGCAGACTATGACAGATTATTGAGCAGTCTGTTGGCAAGTCCCACAGTCACACGGCAGTTCCCAGGGGCCTGGCCCAGAGCCAGTTGACTGCTGCCTGTGGCCTGGTGACAGGGATGGGCGCCCAGGGCCTGTGTCCTCTCCGCAGCCTTTGCCGGGAGTCCACTCAGACCGCCACATGGCCCTCTTCCTTTGCGAGGGGGTAGACAGGACTTGAAGCAGGGGACAGGACGCATGCAGTTGGGACTGTGATGGCTCGTTTTGTGTGTCAACTGGGCGAGGCTGTGGCTCCCAGGTTTCGGTCAAATACCTTTCGGTCAAATATCTTCGTTGCCACGAAGGTATTTTGTAAATGTGATTACCATTTAAACCGACAGACTCTGACGGAAGTAGAATGTGGGTGGGCCTCCTCCAGTCAGTTGAGGGTCTTTAGAAAAAGGCTGAGATTTCCTAGAGAAGAGGCAACTCTTCCTCCAGAGGGCAGTGCATGAGGCCTGCCTGCGTTTCCAGGCTGCTGCCCCGAGGAGTTCTGACCCAAGACTGCAACGGCAAGTCTCACCTGAACTGCCAGCCTGCCCTGCACATCTTGGCCTTCTCAGCCGCCATGATCACGCGAGCCAATTCCTTAAAAGAGATCCCTCTCTATATATATATATGTATTTTGCTCTTTCTGTTTCTCTGGAGAACCTGACGAGTACAGGGATGACGTGTCACCCCTCCTCCAGAGTTTTGGAGGCTCTGCTCCTGACCCTCCTGCTTTGTGACCCTCCCAGCCGGCAGCCCTCTGTTAGGGCCCAGAAGGAAGGACTCGGGAGAGAAAATACAAGAGCACACCCCCTCCTGTGGAACAACTGTATGCAAATGGCCACACTACTTATACATTCACTCCAGGTAATGAGGGATGAAGGCTGCTCACAGGGGCCAGGGATGCTGCGCGAAGGCACTGGTGCGATTGGTGGGTCCAGAACTGGATGCCTTTATGTGAGTGTGGACCATGCGCCAGACACATCCCTAAGCCTTTACGTAAAGTACGCCGTGTGCGCAGTGATGCGCTCGATACGCTGACCCATCGTTCATTCATTTATGTGGATCTTTACTGAGCACCCACCAGTTCCCTAACGCTATTCCAAGTGTCAGGGATAGTGGACCAGACCAAGGCCTGCCCTCGTGGGGTTTCCACGGCAAAGGCACCCCATAAACAATGAATATGTTGTTTATTTTGGGATAGATATAAGTGCCACGTGGGAAAAAAAAGTAGAACAAAAAGATGGGGCCGTGATGGTGATGGTTGCAAACAACGTGACTGTACTTAGTGCCAGTGGACGGCACACGTAGCTCCAGTGGACGGCACACGTACTGCCAGTGGACGGCACACGTAGCGCCAGTGGACGGCACACATACTGCCGGTGGACGGCACACTTAGTGCCAGTGGACGGCACATGTAGCGCCAGTGGACGGCACACATACTACCGGTGGACGGCACACTTAGTGCTGGTGGACGGCACACTTCACGCCAGTAGACGGCACACTTAACGCCAGTGGACGACACACTTAGCGCCAGTGGACGGCACATGTAGCGCCAGTGGATGGCATACGTAATGCCAGTGGACGGCATACTTAACTCCAGTGGAAGGCACACTTAGCGCCAGTGGACAGCACACGTAGCTCCAGTGGATGGCACATTCTGCCAGCGGACGGCACACTTAACGCCAGTGGACGGCACACTTAAAATGGGCAAAAGGGTGCGTTTCACATTAGGTGTATTCTATCACAATTTTAAACATAATTTTAAAATGTTCTAAAATGTATTTTGCTGATGGTTGCACAAGGCTATGAATAAACCAAAACCACTGAATTGTGTGTTTTAAATGGGCGAATTGGGGGCTTCCCTGGTGGCGCAGTGGTTAAGAATCCGCCTGCCAATGCAGGGGACAGGGGTTCGAGCCCTGGTCCAGGAAGATCCCACATGCCACGGAGCAGCTAAACTCGTGAGCCACAACTGCTGAGCTTGCGCGCTAGAGCCTGCGAGCCACAACTACTGAAGCCCACGTGCCTCCGCAACAAGAGAAGCCACCGCAATGAGAAGCCCGCGCACCGCAACGAAGAGTAGCCCCCGCTCGCCACAACTAGAGAGAAGCCCACGTGCAGCAACAAAGACCCAACACAGCCAAAAATAAATAAATAGATAGATAAATTTATTTTAAAATAAATAAATAAATGGGTGAATTGAATGGTCAGTGAACTATATCTCAGTAAACTTGTTTTTTTTTTTTTAGAGAGAGAGTCTTTCTGAAGGAGTGCATTTTATTTATTTATTTATTTATTTATTTATTTATTTATTTATTTAGGGCTGTGTTGGGTCTTTGTTACTGTGCAAGGGCTTTCTCTAGTTGCGGCAAGCAGGGGCCACTCTTCATCGCAGTGCGCGACCCTGTCACTATCGCGGCCTCTCTTGTTGCGAGCACAGGCTCCAGATGCGCAGGCTCAGTAGTTGTGGCTCACGGGCCTAGTTGCTCCGCGGCATGTGAGATCTTCCCAGACCAGGGCTCGAACCCATATCCCCTGCATTGGCAGGCGGATTCTCAACCACTGTGCCACCAGGGAAGCCCAATAAACTTGATTTTAAAAGAAGGATAGAGTCCAGATGGGGGTGGACCACTTCAGAACAGCTGGCAGGGAAGACCTGTCTGAGGAGGCAACCTTTGGTGGGAATTGCTGTCATCATCTTGCAGAGGTCGAGTGTCCTGCGCACAGTGGCAGGTCTGAGATGCAAACCCAGGCCTGCTGCCTCCATAGCCCTGCCTGCTCTGTTTGCCCCTTCTGAGTTCTGTTTGGTTTTTCCTCTTGCCCAAGCCCTTTCATACTGATCATCTCACTGTGTCCTGTTCCAGGCATCCCCATTTTCTGTCTTTTTTTCCAGCAGACAGAGTGAGAAGCAGATGTTCAGGACCTGATCCAAGTCCCACAGTCAGTGCCAGGGACCCAAACAATACTGTCCCAGTGGTCAGCAGACTTGTTCTGCAAAGGGCCAGTGAGTCAATATTTTAGACTTTGCAGGCTGTATGGTCTCTGTGGCAACTCCTCAACTTCACTGTTACAGCACAAAAGCAGCCATCGAACTGTAAACACATGGATGTCACTGTGTTCCGATAAAACTTTATTTACAAAAACAGGGTAAACTGTACTTGGCTCAGGGACCAGAGTTTGCCAACCCTGCTCTGGATTGCCCTTTTCTCTTCTCTGGAAAGACTCCCTTTTGAAGAAGATGAGATTGGAGGGAGGCTGGATGTTCTGTCTCTCCCCCTTAAACTTGTGTCCAGGAGATGGCACGTGAAGTGCTTCATTCAGCTGGATTCCCCCAGGGCAACAGGATGAAGCAGGATCCCTATCAGACACAGACATATCTCTGCGGAGAGGCCAAGACTAAGGGAAGGCCCAGGAATAGCCCTTTCTGGATGGTTGCTTTCTTCCATAGGCAGCCAATGAGCTGTCATCCATCCATCAGTGCATCCATCCATCCATCTATCCATCCATCCATCCATCCATCCCTCCCTCCCTCCCTCCCTCCATCCATCCATCTATTTATCTATCCATGCGTCCATCTCTCCATCCATCCAACCATCCATCCATGCATCCATCCGTGCATCCATCTATACACCCATACATGTATCCATACATGTATTCTCCCGTCCATGCCTCCATCTGTCTGCACTGCCTCATTCTCAAACATTCTCAGGTCCTGCTCTGCACCTGGCTATGAATTAGGCCACTGGACTTCATTGGAGAACAGGGCACACTCCCTGTTCTCAAGGAGCTCCCGCCATGAACAATCCCATACATAGTCTATAAACCCAGGGAGTGAAGGCTGTGGTAAAGATAAGGCAAGGTGTGGCCTGGGTGATTGGCTGGGGTCCTTGTCGCCCTGGGAACCCTTCCTTCTCGGGCCAAATGGAGGCTCGCTCTTGTCAGCAGTCTATCACACTCCCTCAGGACACCAGCTCCTCGGCCCCAAATGGTCTTGGAGGTGGAACTTTTCCTATAGAGCTGCGGGCCAGCCTGCCCCCTGAGCTCTGGGTCCTGGTCCCGGGCGGGTGGAGGTCTTCCTGTCAGCTGTGTAGAGCCCTCGGCAGCCCTGTGGTCTGGGGTGGGAAGAGAGCTAGTCCCCAAGGACACAGAGACAGTGCTGAGGAGTGTCTGCTGTTGAGGGGAGGGGGGTCGTGGGGAAGAGAAGCCAAGTCCCCTCTCTCCTCCGCCCCGCCAGAAACAGGCGACCAGCCCGTGTGTGCTGAGCAGAACGGGACCCCCTCCAGGAGGTGGGGAGCACCTGTCATCGTGTCCAGTGAAATGGGAATATTTCCTTTCTCTTTGTCATCTAGGAGCAAACAAAGTAGGTCGGGGATTGTTTTGAGGAACAAAGAATAGGCTGAGCTCTCATTAGGGGCACCCATTGCTCCCCCTGAACTGAGCTGTTGCCGTCTGGAGCCGGCTCCCCTGCCAGTGACGATGAATGCGTTTGCCAGCCTGGGTTTCCCGCGGCTGCCACCAGCCCAATGTCGGCGTGATTGTTCTGCCGTAAACATCATCTGTGCGTGCGTTATCTTCAGACAGGCTGGGCCTGGCCGGTTGGCCAGGGTCCAGTGCTTCCTTTCTCCCCAGAACTCAGAATCGTGACTGTCTTGTCTCCATGGCAGAAATGAGATGTGGTATCCACGGCCAGGGCGGGAAGCAGAATTAAATTTCAGAAGGTGCTGCTTGGCTGGCCACCTGGGAAGCAACAAGCCTGGGTGTCCTTTGGGCCCCCTCCAGCCACCGGTGTCCTCGTGCTGGAGGGCAGATCGCAGGAGCGACGATGCTGAATGATGCCGGAAGCACTTGGTTGAGCGTGTGCTTACCCTGTCCTGGGAGCTGTCACCTACCTTGTTTCATCTTCACACCAACTGACCCTATGAGATAGGCCGTCATCAACTCTTATGGAGGAGGAAAGTGGGCCGTACAGTGGTCCCTTCATCAGGAAACTGGGTGCACGATATATTGCTATTACGTCTGTCTCAGCCAGGTCGGGGCCATCTCTGGAGTGGCTGCAGGTCTCAGATGGCCTAGAGGGAGGGCAGGCTGCTGCAGCCAGGTGACCTCAGACTCCTCCAGGCTCCATGGCCTGTCCAGAGGCAGCGAGGCAGGTGCCGAACCCAGGAGGACCCGTGGGCTTCCTGAGGTGGGAGGCAAGGCCCCTCCGCCCTCCCAGCACTGACCCAGCTAGCTGCGCCTCTTGCAGTTACGGAGCTCCTGGTGAGCCAGCCCGGGGTCAGGGCAGCAGGATTCAAATTCTTTCCCTGGGAAAGTTCCCATGGGAACTGACTCTGAACGCATTGAGCCTGGGGGAGTGGGCTTGGGCTGCGGGGAGGGGGTGGGCCAGAGGGCACTGAGGTCTGGGGTGGGGAGAAATGACTCATGGTGCTCACAGCAGGTGGCCCCGGTGACCTGGAAGATTGTTCCTGCACTCCTAAAGTCCTATAGCACTTCCTAGAACACGGGGCTGGAGCCTC
>RJWK010063063.1:0-12648 GCA_004363435.1 Platanista minor | reverse complement strand
TCTTCGTTGTGGTGTGCGGGCTTCTCATTGCGGTGGCTTCTCTTGTTGCGGAGCACGGGCTTTAGGCGTGCGGGCTTAGTTGTGGCACACAGGCTCAGTAGTTGTGGCTTGAGAGCTCTAGAGCGCAGGCGCAGTGGTTGTGGCTCATGGGCTTAGTTGCTCCGCGGCACATGGGATCTTCCCAGACCAGGGATGGAGCCCGTGTCCCCTTGCATTGGCAGGCAGATTCTTAACCACTGCGCCACCAGGGACGTCCCAGAATAGCATTAGCTGTTAACCAACCTGTCATTCCTAACTTCGTCATTTTTTATGTAGAATTATGTTGTCCTGATATTTTGTGTAGGAATTTTGTATCTGTGTTCATGGGTGAGATTAACCTCTAATTTTACTTTCCCAGACTGTCTTTGTCAGATATTGGTGTTGAAGTTATGCTACCCTTATAAAAGGAGTGGTAATGTATCTTCTATTATCCTCTTGTTTGGAGAGTTTGTTTAACAATGGAATTATTTCTTTCTAAATGTTAGTAATAAAGCCAGCTAGGGGACCTGGATTTTCTTTGTGGGAAGATATTTGAGTATTGATGCTTGGTTTTATGTTCTTCGTAAGTAAAATTTTCTGGATATTATATATTTTCTAGTGATTTGGAAGTTTCTATTAAAACTTTAAATGTATTAGCATAAAGTAGATAATAACATTCTCTTATCTTTTTTTATTTTAAATGTTTATTTATTTATTTATTTTGGCTGTGCTGGGTCTTAGTTGCGGCATGCATGTGGGATCTAGTTCCTTGACCAGGGATTGAACCCGGGCCCCCTGCATTGGGAGTGCAGAGTCTTACCTACTGGACCACCAGGGAGGTCCCACAGGTTATTTTATTTATTTATTTGGTTGCACTGGGAGTTAAGTTGCAGCATTCGGGCTCCTTAGTTGTGGCATGCGAACTCTTAGTTACGGCATGCATGTGAGATCTAGTTCCCTGACCAGGAATTGAACCCAGGGTTCGACCCCTGACCAGGGATTGAAACCAGGCCCCCTGCATTGGGAGCGCAGAGTCTCATCCACTGCGCCACCAGTCAAGTCCTGGTTATTTTCTAATCACTGCATCCTTCGAGTTTTGATAGTGTTTTCATTACCAAGTCACAATATTTTGTAATTTCTGTGATGATTTCCTCACTGACCCCTTTGTAATTTAGAAATGTTTCTTAATTTCCATACATTGGAGGAAAGGAGGTTTTAGTTATGTTTTTACTAGTGATTTCTAGCTGGATTGAGTGCTTGTCAGCAAATATAGTCTATATTATTTCAGTCATTTGAAATTTAAGATTTGCTTAATGGCGAAATATATGGTCCGTTTTTGTAAACATTGCAAGTGAGTTTCAGAAGCATTTTATGATCTAGTTTTGTGATCCATGGCCCAGTATATGTTCATTCGGTCAAATTTGTTTAACCGTGTTGTACAGGTCTACTGTACTCTTACTGATTTAAAAAAATTTATCAGTTAATGAGGGGGTATATTTATCTCTATTATGATTATGGATTTGTCTAGTCCTTACAGTTTTATCAACTTTTGCTTTCTACATTTTGAGGTTATGTTATTAGGTGCATACAAGTTTAGAATTGTTTTGTTGCCTTGTGAACTGAACCATGGATCTTTATATAGTGGTCTCTATAGCTGGTAATGTTTTGTCTATTTTTGTCCAGCATTGATATAGGTATACCAGCTTTCTTTCATTGATTTTTTTAAATATATAGTTTGTTCTTGGATTTTGTCTGT
Organism: Platanista minor; assembly: GCA_004363435.1. Taxonomy (NCBI): domain Eukaryota; kingdom Metazoa; phylum Chordata; class Mammalia; order Artiodactyla; family Platanistidae; genus Platanista; species Platanista minor. The sequence goes on along the minus strand of RJWK010063063.1, from coordinate 10,874 downwards.
ATTACAAGAAATTATAATGAAGAACTTGCTTAGCTAGGTTGAAAATGAACTAGGCCATTCTGGATAATTTAGTTTTCTGAAAGACATTTTTATTATATATTCAGTGTTAAAAAACAAAACAAAACAAAACAAAACTTTCCAAAACATCCCAATTGACTTAGCTATTTTAATTATCTTTCTTTAGTTATTTAGGGGTCTGATACCTTAGGGGATAACATTCTGAAGATTAAGCTTTTTTATATAGGACCATAGATACAGGGGGACTAGATGGCTGGGCTGTGTGTGTTCTGCACTGTATTAGCCAGGGTTCTCCAGAGAAACAGAACAAATAGGATGCGTGTGTACCTTATGTATACCTATATATAACATATGGGGGGGAGGCGGGGAGAGATACTGGTTTTTATTGAAAGGAATTGGCTCAAAAAAGCCTCCTGAAAAGTCCCAGGAGCTGCAGCCAGAAAGTTTGAGACCCAGGAGAGCTAAAGTTTAGTTCCAGTCTAAAAATCCAGCAGGTTGGAAACCAAGAAGAGCCATTATTTCATCCAAGTCCCAGGATTGGAAAAGACCAAAGTCTCAGCTCAACAGTCAGGCAGAAGGAGTTCCATCTTACTCAGCCTTTTTGTTCTGTTCAGGTCTTCAATTGATTTAATGGGGGACATCCACATTAGGGAGGGCAGTCTGTGCAATTCAGATGTTAATCTCATCCAGAAACATCCTCACAGACACACCAAGAATAACTTTTGACCCCCTTGGCTGGGACATGCAAAAGTAAACATTGTCCACAGCATCTGCTACAACTTATGTTTCTTAATGAAATCTCAAAACCAGTTCACTTGTTTTGTGATGTATCTATTTCTCTTAAAAGCTAAGGCAACAGTTCTTAACTAATAGGAGGGAAGAAGAAAAGAGATTTTAATGGTCCAGTATTTTAGTTTATTCAGTGAGGGGTACAGAAGTGATTTACGGCCCCTACTCTCAAAGAATTTAGAATTTGGTACAGGAAGTAAGAATGATGTCAGGAGGCAATGTATATGAGGTGTTTTGCTAACTACAGAGTGTGGTAAAATGTAAATACTGACTTCATAATGTTTTAGCTATATTTGAAAGGGCTTTGAGGAAACTGTAAATGCTGCTACTGATAAAACCAGTGACCCCTCTTGTCCAAGTCCTTAACTTTGCCACCAAAGGAAGTTTTAGGGCTGCCTGAGGTAACTTTTTAATATGTAAAATTATCCAACTCATGAGACTGCTGTGGGAAGCCTAGGGATTCCAGTGATCAGTGACTGGGATAGCTACATATTTATCACCTGGGGTAACAGATCAGGCCAGCTGCCAAGTGAATAAGAAACAGTGTTTCCCCAAGGACATGTCACAGTTGTGAATTGTCACAGCATACCCTTTAATCACTATGGCTGCTTTATTCACTGAGAAACTCTGTTGTCTAAAAATCACAGACTTGGGCTTCCCTGGTGGTGCAATGTTTAAGAATCCACCTGCCAAGGCAGGGGACATGGGTTCGAGCCCTGGTCCGGGAAGATCCCATATGCTGCGGAGCAATTGGGCCCGTGTGCCACAACTACTGAGCCTGCACTCTAGAGCCCGCGAGCCACAACTACTGAGCCCACGTGCCACAACTACTGAAGCCCATGCGCCTAGAGCCTGTGCTCCGCAACAAGAGAAGCCACCCCTCACCACAACTAGAGAAAGCCTGCGCACAGCAACAAAGACCCAACGCAGCAAAAAATAAATAAATAAAATAAATAATTTTTTTTTTAAAATGAAAATCACAGACTCTCGGAAACTGCTGTTTAAAGTCATATCAGTAAGAGTGAAACATCCTACTTTTGCTTGGAGGATCTAAGACACTTTGACACAAAGAAGCAGCCTCAGTTTCCAGCCCATGTGCAGAGGCTTGGATAAGGGGTGTGTGAGCATGACACCCACGTCTCTCACTGTTGTTGTTTCTAAGGAAACTGGACCCAGGCCCACCTGACGTTTCTGACACTGACCTTTTACACACAGACTCGCCACTTCATTGGAATCTTACCTGAACTCCACTGGCCCCCAGAGTCAAGTACCTCAGTCATTTCCTTTCTGTGGTCAGGTGCCCTAGTGCCTCTGGCGTGGGACTCCGTGGTCCCAGCGAGTCAGTAACTTGACGTCAGGCCATGGGATTGTCCCTGAGGGCCTTGGGCCCATTGGCCCAGGACAGTGGCTTCACTCTGTAGTTCTGCAATTTCCTAGGATGTGTTTTGGTGAAGAAATTTTTAAAAATTTATCATACAAAGTTTGTTGGGCTTCTTGAAATTGTGATTATCTTTCATCTGTTAATTCTTAACAGTTTCCTCTATAGACCTTGCCTTGGTCCCAGTTTCTGTTCCCTTTCTCTCTGAATCTCCAGTCAGGTGTGTGGGAGACTTCCCTCTGTTTTCTGTGCAGCCTCTTTGGTATTTTCAAACCATTTTTTTTTCTGCCTGTTATGATCTGGGTAGCATTGGACTTATTCCGTCTCTTTCTTATTCTGTTGTTAAACTTATTTAGTGATTTCCCTTCAAAGTCTCTTCTGTTTAACTTCTCTGTTTTATTCCCACATCCTACTCCACTTTCCCCATAGGTAGTAACTTTCCCTGTTCTGTTCTATTACGTGTTTTTTTGGTGAGTGTTCTTTAAAAATGTGTATTGTTTTTAGGGACTTTTTTTCATTTGAAGTATAATTGACAGAAACATATTGAAAGTGTACAGTGTGACATGTGCACACCTGTAAAACCATTACAATGAAGATAACATTCTCCTGCCTCTTTGTAATCCTCCTGTCCCTTTCCCTTTGCTAAGTAATCACTGATCTACTTTCTGTCTCCATAGCTTAGTTGGCATTTCCTGGAATGTTATACTAATAGTGCTTTTTTTGTCTGGCTTTCACTCAGCATCCTTATCTTGAAGTTCAGGCTTGTGTTATGTATATTAGTAGCTCCTAACTTTTCCTGCTGAGTAGTGTCATGCTTCCAAGTATGGACAGGTCCTTGTGTGGACTGTCGCCGTTTCTCTAGAGGAAACACCTGGGAGAGGATGGCCAGGCCCCGTGATAGGAAACTGCCAGACTGCTTTCCGGGGTGCTTGTATCATTTCACTATCCCGAGAGGAGTGTGAAGGTCATGGTGGTTTTTTTTTTTTAATGCAAACATTCTAGTAGGTTTCAGTTTACGTTTCCATGGTGACTACAGGTGTTGAGCCTCTCTGGTAAAGTGTTTGCTCAAATTAGGGTGGGGGGTGCATGTGTTTTTAATTGATATAAATTCTATTGTCTTACATATCTCAGTTTTTGTAAACAAAATGTGTTTTCAATAGTCACTTGTGTTGCTGTTCATCTAACCCTAGGGTTGGCAAACTGAGGCCTGTGACTTGTTTTCTGTACAGTCTGTAAACTAAGAATGTTTTGAGCGTTATTAAAGGATTAGTGAAAAAAGATGAGACAGAGCTGCGTAGCCCCCAGGGCCTGAAATAGTCAGTCTCTGGCCCTTTACAGAAAAGTGTGCCAGCTCCTGACCTGCTCAGCTGCACCCCGACTGTTGCCACCCCCATGCATGCCACCCTCCAGCACTGATAGCAGGCTGCCCCCAGCTCAGCCACAGCAATCATGCTGTGATGCAAAGCTCCTTACCCGTGGATTGCTGTGAACGTTTACTTGGAATCTATGCCCAGGGGTGGGATTGTTGGGTCATAGAAGGTATTTGTGTAAGTGGTGGCATTGAGGTGCTCACACTCCTACGTGCAGTGCCTGTGGGCACCTGTGCCATCTCCCTCACCCCCCAGCACTTGGCCTTGTCCACTTTTCTGCTTTTGCAAATCAGTGGTTGGAAAGTGCTGCCGTGTGTTCATTTGGGGTATCTGTGACTGGGTTTGTTGCCATCTCAGATTTACTCTTTGTACGTTGCCCATTAGTAACACCTGTCTGTGTTTTATTGGGGTTGCTATCCTCTTGTTGATTTGTGGGGGCTCTTTGTATATTTTAATGTTAAACACTGCTGGTTTTGAACATTACAGATGGCATCTGCCTGCTAAATTTTCCATTTGCTCATTGCCTTTCATTTTAATGCACAGTAATACATTTTTTGGCTCATGGTTTGTGTTTTGAAGTTTTGTTTAAGAAGTCATTAAATGTGCTTCTTTTGTTTCTCTTCACTTTGTAGCTCTCCTGTTCAGAGATCCATCTCTAATGCCTCAGTACTACACCTCATTTGTGTGGTTGGATGGGGAGAAGGTGTTATTTTTCTCTGTTCTGAGCCCAGGGTTCCCAGCCATGCGTTGAAATGCAAGCCAACTCTCCTCTTCTTGTGGATTTGTGGTGCCACGTGTGTCTGTGTGTGTGATGTTCCAGCAGCCCACGCCAGTCTGCCCTCTTGGCAAGAACTGGAAGCCCCTCACTTAACTCTGCATCTGTCTCCCCCCAGAGACCCATAAAAGCTTATTACCATGAGAGCGCTGAAGGCAGGATTCTCACTGATGATTTTATTTAATCTAAAAGCTCAGGCTGCCATAACAAAAATACCATAAACTTGGTGATTTACATAAGAGACATTTATTTTCTTACAATTCTGGATGATGGAAAGAAAGCCCATGATGAACTGTTCGTCTGAGCTGGCTGATTCAGTTTCTTGTGAGGGCCCTCTTCCTGGCTTGCAGATGGCAGCCTTCTGGCTGTGTGCTCCGCTGTGGCAGGAGAGAGCGAGCCCTGCCCCGGGGGTTCTGTTATAAGGACACTAATCCCATTCATCAAGGCCCAGCCCTCACACCTAGTCACCTCCCAAATATTAGGGTTTCAGCATATGAACTTGAGGGGGGACACAAACATTCAGCTCATAACAGTGGTCTTTTTTGTGTTTAACCCCCCCCCCCTTTTTTTTCTCCTCAAACATTTTTGTAAAATATTGTCCAGTTGCCTCATAGTAGTTGTATTAGTTTGCAGTAAAGTACCACAGAGTAGATGTTTTAGAACAACAAAAGTGTGTTGTCTCACAGCTCTGAGTGGCCAGAAGTCAAATCCATGCCTCTGTCCGAACTTCTGGTGGCCTCAGGTGTTCTTTGGCTGGTAGGGGCATTGCTCTAGTCCCATGACTGGCTTCTCCACAGGAGCCTTCATGTCACCTTCCCTCTGTGTGTGTTCATCTCTGTCCAGATATCCCCTTTTTATGAGGATGCTAGTTGTGTTGGATTACGACCCATTTGAATGACCTCATTTTAACTCGATGACCTCCATAAAGGCCCTGTCTCCAAATAAGGTCAGATTCTGAGGTCCTGGGGTTATAGGACTCCAACAAATCTTCTTGAAGGGGCACAGTTCAACCTATAGCAGTAGGTTTTTGTGAACACAAGTGAGTTCTCAGTTTCTTTAGTGCTCACCTGTGAGCTTTTTTGAGACCAGGTCCTGTGTCTTGTGTGTCTCTGTATCCCTAATACCCCACTTTGCCTGGCCCTTAGTGGAGGGGGCCCCCGTGTCTGTAGGATGGATGAGTTATAGCGATTCACACTAACTGCAAATCCATCTTGGTGATGCTTCCATACCAGTGCCCACGCTGTAGCTGCATTCTTTTTCCTGCCTCACAGGACCTACTTTATCTACTTGGTCTCCCGTCCCGTTGGTGGACACGCAGCTGCTTCCTGTCTTTTGCTGCAGTGAATTCTCTCAGGTGTGCAAGGTAACTAGAGGATACATTCTTCTTATTTATTTTTATTGACATATATTAACAATTGACTTAACAGTGTTGTGTTTCAGGTGTACAGCAAAGTGATTCAGTTACACATACACACGTACATATGCTTTTTCAGATTCTTTTCCCTTGTAGGTTATTACAAAATATTGAGCGTAGCTTCCTGTGCTGTACAGTAGGTCCTTGTTGGTTGTCTCTTTTATATACAGTCGTGTGTATATTTTAGTCCCAGACCCCTAATTTATTCCTCCCTCCCCTGCTTTGGTACCATAAGTTTGTTCTCTACGTCTGTGGGTCTATTTCTGTTTTGTGTGTAAGTTCATTTGTATCATTTTTCTTAGATTTCACTAATGAATAATATCATATAATGTTTGTCTTTTTTTGACTTCACTTAGTATGATTATCTCTGGGTCCATCCATGGCGTTATCTCATTGTTTTTACGGCAGAGTAGTATTCCATTGCATACATGTGCCACATCTTCTTTATCCATTCCTCTGTCGATGGGCGTTTAGGTTGCTTCTGTGTCCCGGCTATTGGAAGTAGTGCTGCGGTGAACACTGGGGTGTGTGTACCTTTTAGAATTAGAGTTTTCTCCTTATACACGCCCAGGAGTGGGATTGCTGGGTCGTATGGTAGCTCTAGTTTTAGTTTCTTGTGGAACCCCCATACTGTTCTCCATGGTGGCTGCACCAGTTTACATTCCCACCAACAGTGCAGGAGGGGGTCCCTTTTCCCCACACCCTCTCCAGCGTTTATTACTTGTAGACTTTTTGATGATGGCCATTCTGACCAGTGCGAGGTGATGCCTCATTGTACTTTTGATTTGCACTTCTCTAATGATTAATGATGTTGAGCACTTTTTCATGTGCCTTTGGGCCATTTGTATGTCTTCTTTGGAGAAATGTCTATTTAGGGCTTCTACCTATTTTTTGATTGGGTTTTTTTTTATATTGAGTTTTATGAGCTGTTTGTATATTTTGGAGATTAATCCCTTGCTGGTTGCATCATTTACAAATATTTTCTCCATTTTGTAGGTTGTCTTTTTGTTCATGGTTCCTTTATTTTTGTTTTTGTTTCCATTACTCTAGGAGATGGATCCAAAAATATATTTCTGTGATGTATGTCAAAAAGTGTTCTGCCTATGTTTTCCTCCAAGAGTTTTATGGTATCAGGTCTTACATTTAGGTCTCTAATCCAGAGGATAAATTCTTGGAAGTGCTAATTGCTCAGGCAAAAAGTATATACGTCATAAATTGTGATGAGTATCACTAAAATAAAGTTAGTAGAGGGAATTCCCTGGCAGTCCAGTGGTTAGGACTCCATGCTTTCACTGCCGAGGGCGTGGATTCGATCCTTGGTCGGGGAACTAAGATCCTGCAAGCTACGCGGTGCGGCCAAAAATTTAAAAGAATAAATAAAATAAACTTAGTAGAGGTTATGCCCATTTAAGTTCTTGTCAGTGTGTGGTCGCCGGCTCCCTGGGAGGAGTTCTTGCTCCTGCCAGACGCTGTTCCAAGTGCTCAATCCCCAGGATGACTGCGAGCCTCTGCTGCTAACGCATTCCCAGGCTGTCCTGGGATGGTGTGACTCAGGAGCGTGTGCCACAAAGCCCTTCGCCATCATGCCCGTCCTCCCAGGCCGGCCAGCAAGGGCCGCCCCGCTCCGCCCTGCCCATCCCTGAAGAGGGAATTGTATCTCCTCCTACGTTTATCTTGCATGTCTCTGCATTTCTCTTATGTTGAATGAGGCTGAGCATCCTTTGCATTTTTAAAGTTTTAAATCATTTTTCTAATGGTAAACTTTTTTAAAATTGACATGTAAGATCAATCTCTATATATGTGTGTTTGTTCTCTCTATATATAGACATCTATAAAATATACACACTCATATATATGTGTGCATTTTTTTTTAATTGCCTGTGATAGGAGTTGCAAAGTATTTTTTTCACCCAGTTTGCTGTTTCTCTTGATTTAATATATGGGATTTGGAGCTTTTTGGTGGTTGTCCATGGGAAAAATACTTAAGTAGTAAAATTCAAATTCATGTCTTTTATGGCTTCTTGGTTTAGAATCATTAACTACAGAGGACTTCTTCCTTAGCAGTCATACAAAAGAAAGACTTCTATGGTTTCTTCTTGTGCTTTTACAGTCTCAATTCTCAAATTGAAATCTGATCCATTTGAAGTTTATCTGGGAATAAAGTGAGAGGTAAGGAATGTATTTAATCATGTGGCATTTGTAATTTTAATATCTGGTAAAATTGATCTTTCTCTTGTTACCTTAAAAAAATTTTTTTTTCTTATTTTTGTTTATTGCTTTTCTCATAGGAAGTTTAGAATCAGATTGTCCAGTTCTGTGAAGAAAATATTTCTGCACCTTGAGTGGGGTCACCCTAGACTTACAGATTACTGAGGGAAAGTGTCTGTCTTTATGGTATAGAAAGCACCATACACCTTGTTATCCATTCAAGCATTTTGGGGGGCTCCTTGTCATTGTAATGCATTCTTAGAGATTTAATGACATCTTAAGTCTATTTTGAGGTATGGTCTTTTTATTGATTTTGCTTCCTCTTGTTGTCTTGCTGTGTCTTGAACTCATTTCTCTGCTTTATGTCCTTATTTTAAAGCGTTTAAAAAATTCATGACGCTATACCTGGTCATAAACATCATGTGCTCAGTAGAAGCATGTCTAGCAGATATTGGTGTTTTCTGTCCTGTCTTCTTTCCGTTTGACCCTTGGTTCCTTGTCTGCTGATTCCTCCACTATTGTGACTCCTCTGGACTGAAGCACATGCTTCCTGGCCCAGCTTTTACAGGAGCTCCGTGTCAGGGAGGACCAGAGCCGTGTGCCAGGTGACAAGGACCATCCCTTGGACACAGGCCTGTCCTTGTCCTGCCCAGTTCCTGCCCTTGCCGGCCCACTGCCAGGCTGCCCCCTCCAGAGACAGCTCATCTGTGCTTCCTGGGCACCCAGACTTCTGACATCTGGGAACATGGTGCCCAACCAGGGCCAGGGACATTTCCGCCTCCAGGCAGGAGCCCAGGTGTGATGCCAACTTTGGAGACGTCTGCAGGCTTCGGCTAAGCTTGCCTTATGGCCCCCTGTTTTTTTCCTCATACAGTTTTTCAAACTGAGATATTCACATAGGATTCATTCTTTTAAAGTGTACAAATCAGTGGTTATGGTACATCACAGTGCTGTGCAGTCATTGCCACTATCTGATACCAGAATGTTTTCGTCTCACTGAGAAGGAAACCCCTAGCTCAGTGGCAGTCACTCCCTGTCCCCACTCCAGCGCCAGGACCACCGTCCCACCTCCTGGGCCTGTGGGTGACCTGTCCTGGACGTTTCACATGCACAGAGCCACACAGCGTGTGCCCTCTCAGGTCTGGCTTCTTTCACAGAGCTTCATGTTTCCATGCTTCACCACATTGTCACGTTGTGTGTCTTTTATTGCCAAATAACGTTTTGTTGTATAGATAAACCACATTTTGGTCATCCATTCATCAGATGATGGCCTTGGAGTTGCTTCCACTTTTGGGTGGTTACAAATACAGCCAGCCATCCACGTATGAGTTTTTGGGTGGACATATATTTTCAGTTCTTTTGGGTCTGTATCTGGGAGTGGAGTTGTTAGCTCACGTGGTAATCTGTGTTTGTCTTTTTTTTTTTTAAATTTTGGCGGCGCGGCCTTGTGGGATCTCAGTTCCCCAACCAGGGGTTGAACCTGTGCCTCAGCTGTGCAAGCACAGAGTCCTAACCACTAGACCACCAGGCAGCTGCCTGTTTGTCTTTTTAGGGAAGCGCCAGATGGTTTCTCTAATGGCCGCAGCATTTTACAGCCTGCGCCCTGCCCTGGGCAGCGTCAGAGGGCTCCAGGCCCCCTGCCCCTTGGCCGTCTCTTCAGTTCTGGGCTCGGGCGTGGGAGGTGGCACCTCCTGCTGGGCCACCTCCATTCCATTTGCAGGCTCTCCTTCCCATCCCCTGGGCGTCCCCTCACGCACAGTGTGTGTGTCTCTCGTTCCTAACGCTTTGGGGTGACTGCCGAGGGCGCAGCCTGCCATCTGTGTGGAGCTACTTAATTTGAGACTTAGGTGTGTGGGGGGGTTTCTTTGTTATGTTTTTTTCGTAACTTTAGTTTGCCAGGGATGTTTTCACTCTTTAACTCATAGTAAGTGACAGATAAAATTGTTTTTCATTTCGTGCCTTTTGTTTTTAATGTAGGAAAGAGTTGATAGCTCAGCTAAATACGAGGGGGAAGGTGGTAGGTAGACGGGCTCATTCTTCTAAAACATCAAAAAAGCCCCCAGCACAAATGTTAAAAAATAAATGTTTACCATTTTTGCCACACGTCAAAAGAACTCATTTCCATGTATTTCAAGAGACAGGCTTTTAGAGTTGGGTCAGCTGGCACCGGCCCTGTGCTTGGCCAAGGGGAGGTGCCCAGCCTCAGGTGGGAATGCCAGAGCCTCGAGGCTTCGACCTCGGTTGCACGTGCGCCTGGGGGGATGCGGGGCTCAGCCAGGCATTCTGTCTGGACCACCGCCGCCACCGGCGGAGGGCTGGGGCCTCCGGGGCAGGTGAGGGGATCCTGATTCCTGAGGGTGGTGGGAAGCAGGGGATGAGATTTAAGCCAGAGCGTGAGAGGATGGATGGGTCAGCGCAGGCAAGGGGGAGCTGCCAGGTGAGGGGTGACAGGTGGACCGGGAGCTTGGGTGGGAGAGGGCAGGTGGGAGGGAGACCGTGTTCAGGCTTGGGCCCGCGTCTGGGCCTTAAGCAGCGGTGACCGCGGGCCGCTGTGGCCACTCGCATCCGTGGGAGGAAGCGGCACCTCGAGTGCAGCAGACTCGCCGGCCACGGCCTGTCCCTGGGAGCCAGGCCGGGGACCGGCCTCCTGCGGGCTCTCCTCTGTCACGTGAGCCCGTCACGTGGCCGTGGGGAGTGCGGGGACTTGCCCCTGTTCTCCCGGCGGCCATCCGTACCCAGTCCCTTCCCAGCCGCCGAAGGTGCCGAGCCGCGGCGTTGGCCTGCACCCCCTGGTGCTCCCCACACCCCAGACGCCCCAGTGGCAGGTTCCCCAGCAGGGGGCGGGAACGGCCCCCAGTCCTGGCGGCCCTTCTGTTTGCCGCCGGGCCGGTGCCCCGGGAGGCGGTGGGGAGATGCGTGGGC
>RJWK010063062.1:0-12649 GCA_004363435.1 Platanista minor | reverse complement strand
TGTGGGCACACCAGACCTCTTTCGCCCCAATAAAGAAATAGAGAAGCAGGTACCCAACACCTTCAACAGCCAGCCAAGGCCAGGGTCCCAATCACACACCCTGACCTCAGCTTACGCGGGAGCTCCAGGCACGGTGGTCTCAGTTGGCCAAGGTGGCCGCCCAGAGCCCTGCCCTTCCAGAAAACGCCCTGTTTACCTCCTCTTCTTTCTCTTAGTTTTTGTTGCCAGCTGACTTCACTAGCATACTTCACCAGCCACATATACATTCACAGAGAGAAAGTTTAATGAACAGCAAGATGAGAAAACATTACTCAAGTTTTCCCCCTTTCCAAAAAGGTTATGAAGAATCTGAGTGCAGACATCCTAAGGAAGCAAGCCCTTGGGGGATGGATCAGAGTGAAGCCAGCAGGCTTGTGCACACACTTTTCAGAAGCTCCTGACCAAATTACAGGTTTCTATTCTGCTCAGGACAGCGCAGGATCCTGTGCTAAATTCATCGATAAGCACCTGTCACTCTCCTCTCGGACTGAAACCAACACAGGGGCAATCCACGGAAGATGAAGAGACAGGCCCAATCAGAGAAGCTTGGCGAGTTATCAAATTACCATCTGGCTATTTCTAGATCATCCTTCACTTGGATCATATTATCCCTGCCGACACTTTGGGAATTTCCTCCCCTCATCTGAGAGTTTCACATTGTTGCATCAAATGAAAAATGTCAGGAAAAGTCAAGCATTGAAAATGCTCAACCCCTGGAAAGTTAGAAAGACATGAGGAAATCTCAACCTTGGCACTGTTATTTCTGACCGGGGCCATGGGACTAAGCCTTTTATTCCTTGGTACCTAGAGGACAGATTTCTTGAGGTTACTTACAAATCTTGCAGTCAGCTCTAGCGTCATAGCTCCCTCCACAACTGGCATAATCCTCATCCCAGTGCCCTTGATGGGAACCTCTGCAGAAACACAAGATCTGCCGCAAACTGTGAATGCTACCTGCTCTAGAGAAGGAATCCTTCAGTGAGCCCTGAGGTCCCAGAGGTGTGGGTTAAAAAAAGCTCTATGGGGCTTCCCTGGTGGCGCAGTGGTTGAGAGTCTGCCTGCCGATGCAGGGGACACGGGTTCGTGCCCCGGTCCGGGAAGATCCCACATGCCGTGGAGTGGCTGGGCCCGTGAGCCACGGCCGCTGAGCCTGCGCATCCGGAGCCTGTGCTCCACAACGGGAGAGGCTAAAACAGGGAGAGGCCCGAGTACCTCAAAAAAAAAAAAAAGCTCCATGAAGGGTCGCGGAGATTCTGGCTGCAGTGTTCTGTTCAGTATGTATTAGTATGGACTCTCCAGAGAAACAGAACCAATGGGGTAAAGATCAATAGATGATAGATAGAGAGATAATAGCTAACAGTTAGATATAGATAGACAGACAACAGATAAAGAGACTTATTATAAGGAACTGGCCCACATAGCTATGGAGACTGAAAAGTCCCCAGATCTGCAGTTGGCAAGCTGGGCATGCAGGAGAGCCAATGGTGTAGTTCGAGCCCAAGTCCAAATCCAAAGACAGGTGAAGACCAATGTCCCAACTCAAACACAATCAAGCAGAGGAAACAAAACCCTCTCTTCCTCCACCTTTTTGTTCTATTCAGGACTTTAATGGATTGGATGACGTCCCCACGTTGGGGAGGGCACTCTGTTCTGCTTAGTCCAACAATTCAAATATGAACCCTATCCAGAAACACCTTCATAGACACACCCAGAATAATGTTCAACCTGGGCAGCTGGTAGCCCCATCAAGTTGACACATATAATGAACCACCACAGTATGGATACCCCAGTTTTCAATGGCAGCCACATGAGGCCCAGAGTTGGCTGGTCAGCCACTCTGTGGCTCAGACAGTGAGAATCCTTGGAGACTGGTGCAGTCTCAGAACTATTGGTTTTGTGCAGGGGGCGGGGGGAGGGGGCGGTGCGGGGAAGGGTTGTGAAACATGCTAGGTGGTCATGGGAAGCGCAACTCTGAGAAACAGTCCCATCACAGGGCTGAAATGGGCATGCCCTTGACAGTAGCCAAATATTCTGGAAGCCAGCAGAGACAGTGTCACCATGCATGCTGGTTTGACCTTCTTGTAAGAGCCCTTAGAAATTCACAGTCAGTTGCTCACTGAGGCACTGGCTGATTGAACCAGGGTCACAGTCTGTGATGAGCAGGGTTTCGTTTTACCTTCACTCACATCATTCTTGGGTACATCTTTCACTCTGATCTGTCCCCAGAGGGCTTGCTTCCTCAGGAATTTCTGCACCCAGTTGGAATCTTCATATGGTCTTTTCCCTCCAAAAGGGGGAAAAAATGAGTAAAGAACAAGTAAGAAATGTAAAGCAATTACACTGCAATAAAGATGTTAAAAAAAGAAAAGTCAAAAAAAAAAAAAAAAAAAAGAACAACTAAGAATGGGCCATTATTTATATATACTCCTGGCCAGTTGGGGAAACCAGTTGAGAGGGAGTGAATGGGATCTACACATCCAGTTTTTGTATCAGAGGAAAAAAAGAAAAAAGAAAAACATGAATTGCTGTAGACCATTTATTTATATACAAATATCTAGCTAGAGTCAAATAAGAATTTTAATAAAAGTTGTCACAACAGTAACTGGCCCTTCTGCTGACTCAGGGCTTCCCTGAGAACTGATGCTCACAGGCACACAGTTACTTCACAAATATGAGCAATGGGATGTTTGATAAAGATTTGTCAGGTCAGTAGATAGGGTTCTTTCAACCAAGTCTACAAGGGGAGACAGTATGATATGCTGAATCACTGCAAAAAGCAGCAGGAGAATTTCCTGAGACAAAGAGGGCGCAGGGCTCAGCACAACCCCCAGAGCACGGAGGGTCCTCCCATGGTGACGGTCACTCCCCTTCATTCACTCCCTCATTGGCCTGTGGACATCCTCACCCTTGTGATGAGTTTGGGTTGGCAGAGCTCACCAACTAGTTAGGATGAGTGTCAATTCCCACCTTCCATTGGTCCAGCAAGAGCTCTCTTTCTTCCCCAGTCTTCCACCTTTTTTTTTTAAGTTTTTTTTTAACGTCTTTATTGGAGTATGATTGCTTTACAATAGTGTGTTAGTTTCTGCTGTATAACAAAGTGAATCAGCTATACATATACATGTATTCCCGTATCTCCTCCCTCTTGCGCACTCTTCCACTTTTGCCCAAAATTCTTGCAATTACTGAATGCCGGGCACTGAGCTAAGAACTTTATATGGACTAACTCACAGAATTGTTATTGACCCTCTATGATGGAAACGCTGTTATTATCACCCTAATTCTGTGGTTGAGGAAGCAGAGATTTAATTCACTTGTCCAAGGGCACAGAGCTTCTGTTCTGGCCCTCTATTGCTGCACAACAACGTACCCCAAAATTTAGTGGCTGAAACAACAAGTAGGTGTTGTCTCGCAGTTTCTATACATCGAGAATCAAGACCTGCTTAGCTGAATGGCTCTGGCTCAGGGTTTTTCATGGGATTGCAGATGAGCCAGGGCTGCAGTCTCCCAGGGGCTTGATGGGGCTGGAGGATCCGCTTCCATGTGACTGGAGGCTTCAGTTCCTTGCCTTGTGGGTCTCTCTATAGGCTGCTTGAGTGTCCTCACAACATCACAGATAGTTTTCCCCAAAGCTGGTGGTCCAAAAAAGACAGACAGAAACCTCAGTGCCTTGAATGATCTCATGTCTGAAGTCACACATCATCACTTCTGCTTTTACTTCTTCACTAGAAATGAGTTACTAAGTCCAGCCCACACTTATGGGGAGGGAAATTAGGCTCCAACTCTTGAAGGGGGAATAGCAAAGCATGTATGTGGTGGAGCTATGATTTGGATCACTCAGTCTGGTTCCAAAGGCCATGTATTTCACGGTTATGGTCATGATCCCTAAGTTTACTGGATAACATGGGTCTCTCAACCACACATGCAAAACTCTGTAGTTGGTCCAGTTATACTCCCTTCCAGGTCCCAGCACCACCACCTATCATGGTGGCTTCCTAGGTGTTGCTGGAAATTGTGCAACAAGCAAGCCTAGGACCGTAGAACAGAGGTTTCTAAACCTCCCAGAGAATTTTAAGTCACTTAGAAGAGCATTCCCCACCTCTCTATGACTTTGCTGTGGAGAAGCCATAATTCCCAACTATTATTCCCTACACCCAGAGGTATCTATCTAAAGCACAGTGCTGACCACATCACTCACTTCCTCAGATCTTCAATAGCTCCCCATTGTCTATAGGATTCAGTGCAAGTTCCCTGGTATGTCACTGAAGGCCCTTCGCAACGTATACCTAACTTACCTGTCCAGTATCGTCTCTACCCTAACCTTCACTTCAGCAACCCATGCCTCAGCCCCAATGAGCCACTCACTAAATGTTGTTCCCTCTACATAAATGCTGGTCCCACTGCTCTCCACTTATCCTCCAAGGTTTTCCTGGTAAACCTCTCTTCTCTCAGATCTTTCTGACTACCCGCCAAGTTAGCCAGCAACTTCTCTCTGGCCCCATAGGACTTTGTACATACCACTCAAGTTGCATTTAACACATTGTATTATGAATTTATACCCTCCCCTAGAAGGATATTTCTGTGAGACTAAGATCTGTGGGCTGGGCAGACAGCAGGCACTCCAAATGTTTGCTGATGAGTAGATGGATGGACAGACGAATGGTTGGACAGTTGGTTGCCTGGATGAATGAGTTGATGGATGGGTGAGCAAATGAATGGGTTGATAAATAGATGGGTGGGTGGGTGGAAAGATAAATGAGTGGATGGATGGATGGATGGATGGATGAATGGATGGATGATGGTTGGATAAACGATTGTATGTATGAATGGTTAGGTTGGTAGGTATATGGGTAGATGGATGGGTGAATGGATGGATGATGGTTGGATAAATGATTGTATGTATGAATGGTTAGGTTGGTAGGTATATGGGCAGATGGATGGGTGAATGGCTGGATGGAGAGACACAGCTTCTGATCTCATGGAGCTTATAGCAGTCATATAAAAATAAGCTTACCTATTAATATATATTCTGGAGAAATTTACTAAATAAAAATATTATGGAAAATGGCCTAATCAGGATAAAATCATATGAAAAACAAAGTGTAAACTTTTAATACAAACAATAACAAAAGGGGAGGAAAGGACAGGAGAAGAAATGAAAGGGCAAATAAAAGCACCAGTATTTCACAAACCCAAGAATTTCGTTTTCTTGAGCAACATTATTGTTTTTCCCTCAAAGGACTGAAAATAAACTCTCTTGGCCAACTTGCTGTCTGGGTAGGACACAGGCTGCATATGCCCCATGTGCCTGTGAGCAGACCCAGCGCTGAGCTGTTGCCATGGAAAAGCCATTGTCCCCTGGCTGTGTTCACAGAAGTCCTCTTCCTCCCCCTCCCCCACGCTGTCACAGAGCAGCAGGTTGGAGCTTGCCTTAAGCCACAGGAGGGATGGGTCCTGCAGTCAGAGGCAATTGTCCAAGGCCAGCAGGGTGGTGGGCACTGCCGCCGGCATGCTGGCGTCTGGGGAAAGTGGCTAGAACCGATGATGGATTTCAGCCACTGAACAGATAGAGCTCCCGGATGCAGCCTCAGCCTAGCCAAGAGCCCTATCCTTACAGTCAATTGGGACCAGAACTGCAGCCACTCCTCTTAAGGTCTCAGGCCACAGCGCCGGGGAAAGTGGAGCTCGTGAAGGAGATGCAGAGCCACTGTGAGACAGGAAATCTCCAGCAGTGTGGACAGAGGCCCTCTGCTTTCTTGCACGGTCCCTCCACCTTGGCGCTGCTCACATTTGGGGCTTCTGGTTGTGGAGCCATCCAGTGCACTGTAGGGTGTTTTGCAGCAGCGCCCCCAGCCTCTGCCCTCTAGATGCCTGTAGCAGCTCTCCCCCAGTTGTAACCATCGAAAGCGTCTCCAGAAGTGGCCAATGTCACTGGGGGTGGGCAAAGGTACCCACTGAGAACGACTGATCTGGCAGGGACGTCGACCCCTCTGCTTTCCTGTTGTTCTGTTCATTCACTTGTCACCTCCCTACAGGCCCACCATGGGCACAACCCCTCACTAACATGCCAGTGTCCTCCAGACGCCCAGGACCCTGTGCACATGCCCACAGCTCTCGGGGGCCCTTCCACTGGGCCCTAGGATTGTTTATCCGTGTTCATGCTTCCTTCCACAATGATTTATCAGGTGCCCAGTGTCGGCCGGTAGCGGGATACAATGGTGGCCAGAGGACAAGGCCTGCCCTGGGGAGCTTAGAGCCCACCTGCCACCTGACAATGAGCTCCTTGGGATCACAGGACACATGCCTGACCCATGGCAGGACCACCTCCTAGGAGAAAGGCCCACAGCCCTCTCTCAGCCTCTGACCCGGCAGTCATTTCTCCAGGCTGCAGGCATTGCCAACCTTGCTTACCGCCCTCAGACCGCGGGCCCTCCATCCAGCCTCTCCCAGCACAGGTCAAGCTTTCAGATGCCCACGACTCTCCTGGGGATGGTGTTGACAGGCAGATTCCGACTTAGTAGGTCTGGGTTCTGCATTCCAACCAGCTCCCAGGGGATGCTGCCCCTGCTAGTCGTGGGGACCACACGTGGGGGCGGGGGGGGGGGGGCGGTGGTCCAAGCCACAGTTAGGAAATCTGACAGATGCCTCGGGCAGGGTTAGTGCACCGCCTCCCATGGACATGGGGACTGCAGGGGCGTCCGCCCTAAAGATAACTCTAGCTACAGGAATTTGGGGATGGAGGTAACACTGACAGACTTTTCAGGGGCAGACCTCCAAATTCTTCTTTTCCAGTACACGGAAGTCGTGTAAGAGTCAGCTTGCTGGTTTGCTATTGCTTCTAGAAGAAGCAAAGGCCTCTAGTGACAGGCTCCAGGGTCTGAATCTAGAAGTCAAGGCCTCCTCTCTTATCACACACCCTCTCCTTGGGGCTGGAAACTTCTGCTCAGGTTGGGGCAGAGAGGAGGCTGCCCAGGACTAAGGCACCCAGGGCTAAATTCATCACTGCAGCCGTCCCCTCCCAAATCCCGGTACCAATGAGAGATCAAGGAACAGCTCTTCCCAGAGATGGTGGGGTCCCGAGGACCCGAGGTGCAGCCCGAGGTATCCCTGCGACAGCACCTTTCCTACATAGCGTTCGCGGTGACAGCCCGGTGCTCTTTCGCCCACGCTGTCAGCAGCGACCGAAAGCAACCTGGGCCGCCTGACCATCCCTGAAAGACACGCGAGTGTGAGCGCCACCTGGTGGTGCAGAGACCACACAGCGGGCCTGAGAGGGCCGCGCAGCCAAGGTGTCCATGGGGCTGGCGGACAGTTTCTAAAACCAGTGCAGTCAGTCGCTGGAAAACATCGCCGAGGTTTATTCTGTGCGCATTCATATCTCTGAGGTATAGCCATCACCTCTGAAACTCCAGATAATGAAAGGAAAGGGCTGTGGGGTTTGCACTGACCCTAGGCCAGACAGTGATAGGACAGTAAATAAAACACGGTTGAGGCCTCCTGTGCTCAGTCCAAGAGAGACACACAGAGCACGACGTGAAGGACGTCCGCTGAGTTAAGCCCAGGGCACCTGGCAGCTCTAAGCAGGGCAACCTGAGCCCACCTGGGAGGCTGGGGGTTGGGGGGCTGTCTGGGGAGAGCCGCCCTTGCCTCTCCTCTCCATCCTAATGGAGCAAGTTGTCTGGATTGTATGCATTCATTCATTCATTTGTCATTAACTGAGCACATACTATGCAGTGTTCTAGGCAGGGTGGACACAGCAGTGAGTGAATCAGGCCCCAGCTCTCATGGGTTTACATGCAAGGGAGCGGAAGAGAGGGGCCAAGTGAGAAAGTACATGGGTCGGGGTGGGAGGTGCACAGAGGAAAAGGAAGTGGGAAACAGGGCTCTGGAGCAGGGGACAGGGGAGCCAGGGAAGGTCTGTCTGAGAAGGTAATGTTAGAACTTGCCTTGACGGGGAAGCTGTGAGCCATGAAGATCTAAGGGGGAGAGTGTTCCAAGCAGAGAGGACAGGAGGGAAAAGCCCTCGCGGTGAAAGGCAGCTTAGAGAAAGCAAGGAGGCTCATGTGGCTGGTACGGAGGGGAGGGAGGGGGTGGAGCGGAGAAGCGAGACCCCTGGCTCCAGACCCGGCAGCCCTCACGGGCCACTGTAAGGACTGAGGCCTTTGCTCGGAGAGGGGAGCCGTGGACGGAGCTGAGCTAGGAGTGGCGAGACATTCCGTGCATTTTCAAAGGATCATCGGCTGGTGTGTGAGCTGGGATGACCCATGTCCAGGCTTGCCTAGGATTCAGAGGTTTCCCAGGATGTGGTAGGACATTCAGTGCTAAACCTGGGAGTGTCACAGGCACACCTGGACCAGCTGGTTACCCTGTGTGTGGCCAGCAGCCAGGAGAGGGGGAGAAGTCTGCTGCGGGAACTCAGGTATGAGGCAGCTCTGGGGCAGGTGGGGCTGGAGGGGGGAAAGCCACCCATGAGCTCCACATCTACACCTGGGCATACACATGGACTAGTGGGTTCTTCCCTGCCCCACACTCCAGTTTTTCACTGCCTCCATGGACCCCAGATAGAGGCCATGGACTGCCTCCATGGACCCCAGATAGAGGCCAAGTTCACGTGGGTGCATATGCTGTAATCACTAAAGGGAAACCCCAGAGCTGAGAGTCACAGCATGAAAGCGGACAGGTAAACCCTGCTCTTCAGCCGTCTTCTCCTCCAAGTCTCCTCCAGGCGTCTCCAATGCACAGACAGGACAAGTACCAGAGAGAGCCTCTTCCCCTTCTTGCTGCCACTGATCCACCTGGTAAACTCCTATTCATCCTTCAATGCCCAGTCCATCTTTTCTGAAGACTTCCCTTGCAACACTTTCACCCAGGCACCCCTTCCCTTCTCTCTGCCCCCTCTAGCCTTGAACACACCTCTAAAATTAAATGCCTCCATCTATCTGGTCACCACGTACATCAGAGTCTGCATCCTCAGGTCTTACCCTCTCCCTACATCCTGGTGCCCAGCCCTGCACCTGGTCCATAACAGGGGTATGATGAGTGAGTTGGATCCAACCACAGAAACAAGTGGGCTTGGCCACTGGACTAGGAGAAGCCCTGTTCTGAGACACACACTCATCTCCGAGGCTGGGAGAGGAATCCTTTGCCTGAGAAAACGAAGGCCCCACAGGAGGGAGGATGGATGAGCTATAGAAGAGCTGCTCCCTGGAGAGAAGCAGGTCAGACAGAGAGAGGAAGCAGCCACCGCAACTCCCCTCCTGACCTCAGGAGCATCTTACAAAAGTAGGTGCTCATCATGCTTTCAGCATGCACAGAACTGCCAGCACTCCTGCAGCCGAGGTCAGGCCACCAGGAGCGAGGGTTCCGGTCCACAGGGAGCCTGTCACCAGTGGTCCTCAGCTATGGCTGCGTCAGAACCGTCTGGTGAGCTTTGAGCAAATACCACCAGCAGGCAATGACACCGGCATCTCAGGGTGGGACCCAGGCACCAGTTCTTTTGAGAAGCTCCCAGGATCTCTGATGTGCACCCAGGGGCAAGAACCACTTCCCTAGCAGGAGTGCTTCTTGCCCTGTGCCCAAGCCCCATTTGGATCTGGCCCCACTGCACGAGTTGGACCTGGAACAGTGGTTCTCAGTTAGAGGCAATTTTGTCCCCAAGAGACACTTGGCAATGTTTGGAGACATCTTGGTTGTCACAACAGGGGATGAGAGACGCTGGATAAAAGTGGGGATGCTGCTTGACATCCAACCATGCTGATCCAAGAACCCCTACTGCCTCTTCCTGTTGAGCTCTGCCAGTGCTCTGCTGTCTTCGCACCGGGGCTCTGTGGGCTGACCCTAGGCTGGGCTGGACTTCCTGGTCCAGACAGGATGCGCATAGCTTGGCGCTCTATGTGCTGAGAGCAAAGAGCTGCCAAGCACTGCCACAAAAAAGAATTATCCAGCTCAAAGTACCCATGGTGTGCTGTTGAGAAACCCTGACCTAGAGTTACAGGTGATGAGCCAGAAGGAACTAACACTCATTGGCACTTATTGTTACACACGCAGCTCTGGTCTGGGTGCTTTGCCTCTGTCATCTCATTTGACTCCTAAGGGGAAAACAATGAAAGAGGTACTAGCATTGGATTCCTGTTTTACAGATGAGGAAAGTACATCTCGGAAAGGTAGGGAGACCTGCCTGAAATGGCACAGCAGTGGTGGTAGAGGTGGAGGTCCCAGTGTTACCAAGTCCAAGCTCATACTGCTTGCTGTACAACAGGCCAGTAAATCTAGAAAAGAGTTTTGGGGGCAAGGAATAGGGACTTTATTCAGAAAGCCAGCTGACGGAGAAGATGATGGACTCATGCCCCAAAGAACCATCTTGCCTGAAGTAGAATTCAAGCTTCTTTTTTTACTAAAAGGGGAGGGAGTAAAGTCAAACATTTCCTGGTCCCGGTCAGCCTCCGGAGGCGATGTGTTAATTTCTTCCTTCCTGTGGCCATTCACAGGTAGACCTGGTCAGGGTGTTTCCTGTGAGCTAAACAAAGGTATTTTAACATAATGCTCAATATGTATAATTTAAGTTTATAGGCAACGTCCCTTTTGTGATTAACTTGTAATAGAATGCAAAGGTTCTTCCCTACGATGCCAGCAGCCTTCTTAACAGCTCATTCCCCTCATCATATAGGAGCACCCGAGTCATGCCATCCTGCCCAGACCATGAGGGTCCAGTTCAGCTGAGGGTCGGCCCAAAGGATCCTGGCTGGGGACTTGGCAGTACCCAACAGGAAGCCAGGACTAGGGTACTCTTGGGTCGACAGAAGCTGACCTTGCCCATTCCCCAGTCTCTCCATCATACTCCATCTTCTCCCCTCTCCTCTGAGCTCCCACCCTGGTTAGAATCCCTCCACTCCTGGTTGTTTGGTTTACAGAAAATCATTTCACCAGTGCAGGCCACAGCCTTCTCACCTACAAAACGTGGAGTAACAGTATCTTGCTCTCGGGTTCTCAAGGTGGCTGTGCGGTATAAAATGAGATCACACGTCCAAAACAACTAGCAAAGTCCCTGGGCATCGTAGCATGTGTGCTCGTTTCTTCTTCTACCCACATCCCATCCGTTCTCTGGCTTCCATAATGTGTCTTCCAGGAAGCCTTCCCTAACCACGTCTGACACTTCCTTCTCCAAATAACTAAACCACCAAACCTCTAGCACACATTCACACAACACCCCCTACTGCTGTTCAACTCTCTGTCAGGGTATTTTGTTTCTCAGATACACTTTAAATTACTAAAAGGGAGTAAACTTTCAAGTACAAAATTTTCTGTGATGCTTGTTGGAGGGATGAACGATTTCACCCAACACACCCTTGGATCCAACTAAAACCCTATTTTAGTCTTATTCGTCTGCCTTGAACCACTGAAAGAGGCAGGAGGGGCTATGCTCCTAGACAGAGCTGTGTGAATCCCAGCTCTAACTCTTACTGGCAGCAAGGTGGCAATCTCCCCCCCCCCCCCCCCGCCGCTTGAAATTAGGTGGAATAATTAAATATTACCTCCCCACCTGATCTTCCTGTGTTTGCTTTTACGATTCAGAACTACTTCTGATTGCTATGAATCTGCATCCTGCCAATTGCTAAATGTTTATTGTAAAACCAGAGTGAGTAATGATTACCCCTTCCCTGGAGAAATGACTCTTGCAAAGATTACCACACCCCTACCATGGATGGCCTTGTCAGCTAGGCTCTCTCCGGGACAACCTCCCCATGTTAACGCTCTGTTTTACTGTTCTGTGATCCATAATAATAATAATAGTTACTGTTTATTTAATGCATATTCCCCCAAGTGACTTCCATTCATTATCTCCTCTAATCCTCACAAGGATCCCAAAAGGTTTGTACTGTTGCTATCCCATTCAACAGATGACTAAACCAAGCCTTAAAAGGAAGGCAAATACCATATGATATCACTTATACGTGGAATCTAAGAAAAAAGGATACAAGTGAACTTATTTACAAAACAGAAGTAGACTCACGGACATAGAAAACAAACTTACGGTTACCAAAGGGGATGGGGGGGTTGGGGGGGAGATAAGTTGGGAATTTGGGATTAACATGTACACACTGCTATATATAAAATAAGTAAACAACAAGGACCTACTGTATAGCACAGGGAAATATACTCAATGTCTTATAATAACCTATAATGGAAAAGAATCTGAAAAAGAATATATATATTATATATACCTATATGCATATATGTATATACATATATATAACTGAATCATTTTGCTATACACTTGAAACTAACACAACATTGTAAATTAACTATACTTCAATTAAAAGTTAGTTAAATAATTAATTCATTAAAATTTTAAAATTTATAAAAGGAATATTTCCTTTTTCCAATCTCTGTACTACCAGTTATCTATCCTTTAAATGTTTAAAAGAGCCCACAGTGGGCTTCCCTGGTGGCGCAGTGGTTGAGAGTTCACCTGCCGATGCAGGGGACACGGGTTCGTGCCCTGGTCTGGGAAGATCTCATATGCCGAGGAGCGGCTGGGCCCGTGAGCCATGGCTGCTGAGTCTGAGTGTCCGGAGCCTGTGCTCCGCAACGGGAGAGGCCACAACAGTGAGAG
>RJWK010063061.1:0-12648 GCA_004363435.1 Platanista minor | reverse complement strand
TGAGTTAGGAAGTTATTGTAGTCATCCTGGAAGGAGATAGTGATAGAGATGGAGAATGGCATCATCAGGGATGCATTTTGGAGACAGAGCCAGCAAGACATACTGATGGGTTTAACATGCATGTTGAGGGGAAGGAAGAATCAAAGATAACTTCTAGGTTTCTACCTTGAGCCAGAGTGCGTGGTGGTCCCATTTACTGAGGGAGAAGTCTGGGCAAAGAGCAAGTAAGGCGGCTGTGAGAAGAGAAGTTCTTTTTTTCTTAATATTTATTTTGTTTATTTGTAAGTATTTGTGAGTATTTGTAAGTATAGTTGATGTTGTACATTATATATATTATATAATATGTGTTGTATATTATGTACATGTATATTATGTAAGTTACAGGTGTACAAAATAGTGATTCACAATATTTAAAGGTTATACTCCATTTATAGTTATTGCAAAATATTGGCTATACTCCCCGTGTTGTACAATATATCCTTGTAGCTCATTTTATACATAATAGTTTGTACCTCTTACTCCCCTACCCCTATCTTATCCCTCCCCCCTTCCCTCCCCCCCCCAGTTTGTTCTCTATATCTGTGAGTCTGTTTCTTTTTTGTTATATTCACTAATTTGTTGTATTTTTAAAATTCCATATATAAGTGATATCATATAGTATTTGTCTTTCTCTGTCTGACTTATTTCACTTAGCGTGATACCCTCTAAGTCCATCCATGTTGTTGCAAATGGCATTATTTCATTCATTTTTATGGCTGAGTAGTATTCCAGTGTGTGTGTGTGTGTGTGTGTGTGTGTGTGTGTGTGTGTGTATATATATATATACCACATCTTCTTTATCCATTCTTCTGATGGACACTTATGTTGCTTCCATATCTTGGCAACTGTACACAATGATACTATGAACACTGGGGTGGAGAAGTTCTTTTAGGACTGTTTGGAATTTGAAATGCCCATTGGACATCCAGTGGAGAAGTCAACAAGTGGTCGAAAATACAGGTCTGGAGATGTAAATCTGGGAGTCATCTATGATAGATGGTATGTACAGCTGCTGCACTGGATGAGGTGACCTCCCTAGAGAATGTGGCTTAAGAAGAGAAGGGAGCCCGGGTTTAGATGTTCAGATGTTCCGAAACTTAGCCAACAGCCAAAGACATGGACCACTGTCATCAACACACATCTATCCTGTTTGAGGGACTGCCCGGTAAACGCTCATAATCACACAAGAACCAGTCAAAGCAAATAGTTTAACTTACACTCAGATACGGGTAGAGAAGAACCTGGAATGTCCAACCTCTGGAGGAGATTTTGTCATGTCAGTCTGGGGTTCTGGAAAGCTATGGTAGGAGGGGTGTGGAGTCAGAGAATATGGGGGGCATGGGAGGCCCCAGGCATCCTTCCTCTGGTCAGTATAGCCAGGCTTTGTAACCTTCTAGGTGTTGTTGTATCAGAATGTAAGAGTCATGGGTGAGAGGCAGTGCAGAGTGGTGGCCAAGAGCTTGGCCGGAGTCAGGCTGCTTGAGGAGAATCCTTGTTCTGACACTTAGCTGCATAGACGTAGGCAAGATAAGTAATCTTTCTGCACCCGATTTATTCTTCTTTAAAAGGGAATAATATCAATCGATTCCACTTCTGGTTATATGTCCTAAAGAATTGCAAGAAGGGAATCAAAGAGATATTTGTACATTCATGTTCACAGTGGCATTATTCCCTATAGCCAAAAGGCAGAAGCAACCCAAGCATTCATCAAAAGATGAATGAATTAAAAAATGTGATATATACATATAACAAAATATCGTTCAGCCTTGGAAAGAAAGGAAATTCTGACATGGGGTACAACATGGATGAACCTTGTAGACATTATGTTAAGTGGGATAAACCAGCCACAAAAGGACAAATACCATATGATTCCACTGATATGAGGTCCTAGAGTAGTCAAACTCATGGAGACAGAAAGTAGATGGTGGTTGCCAGGGGCTGCAGACAGGAGAAAAGGGAATTTGTTGTTTAACAGGAACAGAATGTGTATACAATGTGAACGTCATGCCACATGGGTACACTCAAAAATGGTTATGTGTACACTTTAAAATGTACATTTAAAAATGGTTAAGATGGTAAAAATTTGTTATGTCTATTTTACTGCAATGGAAAAACAAGGAAGGGGGATAATAATATGTGCCTGGTCGGTTTACTGGGAGGCCTAGCTGAGCTGATACACATAAAGACCATGGAGCAGGGCCCAGTGAATGGCAGTTACTGTTACTTTGTGAATACATTCACCTTAAAAAGATGATCATTTTATGGACAGCTGTTCTCAAGAGTCCACCCTCTGGGCACGTCCCCTGCATGACCCGTATGTGGCCCTCCAATTGCCACCGTAAATACTGCTGAAGTGTCTCTCATTTTTCTCGGGAAAATGGACAGAATTGTTTAACTAGATCTCAGCAGTTTTTAACCTTAGTTATAAATCCACCCGTTTTGTTGACAAAACTTGAGCCAAGACACAGCTGACAACACTTAGAAGTGCCCCAGCCACTTGTTTATTGTATGGTCCAGGGAAGCTGGGTCATCATCCAGGTCTTCCTGGATGTCAGGGGACACATCCCAGCCGGCCCGGAGAGGGCGGAGCCTGGGAGGCACACTCCAGCTTCAAGGCCTGCTGGGTATATGTGGTACCCCTCTTCCTGGCTCTCAGATCCTCTTGTAAGGATGCCAGTGGTATTGTTTATCAGATCATCACAGACACACTCAGAGTCACGTTTAACCAAATATCCGGGCCCCCTGTGGCCCAATCAAGTTGACGCACAAAATCATCCATCACGAATCTCACATGAATCAGCGAGAAAGATGTCCTGGTTTACAAATACAGTTCAGGACCTGGAAAGGGAACCAGGCTCAGGCTGAGCTCAATTTTAGGTCCAGAAAGGACTTCAGAGGGCATCCTATAGAGCCTAGTGTTTAAGAGCTTGAAGTGCTTAAGTGTTTTGCTCAGATATGTAGAGCTACTTAGTGGTGGAGACCCAGGTGCCCTCAAATGAATGAGCCATTGCTTATTACGATAATAACAAGTTAACCCATATTGAACCTCATGGTGGGCTAAACACCGTTTTCTGTTCATCTCCTGTATTAATGCATTTAATAACACATGAGCCCTGAATTTGACCAGTGGGGATGCTAAGGTCAGGCCACCAAGGGGCGGAGCCAGGAATCAAACACATGCATTCTTGTTCCAGACCTTGTGCCCTTAGCCACCGTGCTAGAAGATCTGACTGATTTGCCTGAGAGCAGTGCATGGGTCCAGGAGAACTTTTTATGAAGCATGATCTCAGTTGGAGCTTGAGGGGCCACTGTGGGCTCTGTGAGTTTGGCCAGTTTTGGCCTCTATGAACTTTTTTTTTTTGTGGTACGTGGGCCTCTCACCGTTGCGGCCTCTCCCGTTGCGGAGCATAGGCTCTGGACACACAGGCTCAGTGGCCATGGCCCACGGGCCCAGCCGCTCCTCGGCAGGTGGGATCTTCCCGGACCGGGGCACGAACCCGTGTCCCCTGAATTGGCAGGCGGACTCTCAACCACTGCGCCACAAGGGAAGCCCTCTATGAACTTTTTGAATTGGATTCAACAGATCAGTCTGTTTTCTAAAAGGAAAAGGACAGCATTTGCTATTGGAGTTTCATTAAAAGGAGTTTCTGGCCCCTTTACTATACCTTCAAAAGAGGATATGCTTTCTTGCATGAGTCAACACTGCTGCTTTTCAAGAACATGGGACCGATCCTTATTTTGAAAGCTGCCCTGTGATGTAGGAAGTGAACCAGGCGAAATAGGGTTTCAATACCCCGGAAACTACTCAGTTTACTGAGTCCCCTCCAGGGGACTGAGTCCCCTCCAGGGACAAACAGGAAGCTCTGCTTCCTTCCCCTACAAACAGACTCACGTAGCCTTTTCTTTTTCCCTTTTTAAAATGAATCTGGAGTTTCCTTCCCACATTCCCATATATGTTTTGCCCCCATTCATGTTTTACCCATCAATGGTATTTTACTTTTATTTATTAAAAGCACACTGTTTTAGATCAAGTCCCCAGAAGCAGGACCTGAGAGAGATATTTTTGTGAAAGTGATTTATGAAGAGAGTGCTCTCCAGAAAAATACCTAAGGGAGAGAGGGATGCGGGATGGAGAGGGGGAAAGGCTGGGGCCCAGCCAGGATGCAGTCTCAAGTCAAGTGTAGGTTTGGCTTAATCCACAGGGCGAAGGTTCTAGAATATAAACCGCACTGCAGAGCTGACCCACCTTGAGGCAAGGGGTCAGCAGTGTACACAGTACCACTCAATTCGTGGCCTTGGGGGACTCCCCTCTGTGTAAGCGAAGGCTCATTCTCCAGACCCTGGGGGCTCTGGCCTGCGGTGGTTCTGGCTTGGGCAACACAGCTTCTGCTTCACACATGTGGTTTGATTGCTCAGCATCCAACACCATTTCCCCATAACTACCCTCCTCCTCCTCTTCCTCCTGTGCATCACACAGCAGTTACCAAATCAACAGGGGCAGAAGCGTGGAGGGGTTGGCAAGACAGGGGAGGTGGCGGCTGCTAGGGAACCAACTCCCAGTGGCCATTTGCTCTGTTCCTGACTCACCGTGCACCTGGCCTGGTGTTCAGTCTGCAGATGTGAAAAATCAGAGTTGGGGAGCAGGAAGGGAAGTTGTAAAATATCTGGTCTGCAGGTGGACAGACCTTGTGGGTGCCATGCTTGTGGTGTGCGTCGAATGCGTGACAAAATCAGGGCTGGGTCTCAGGTCACCTGACTTGAGGATGGGGCTCTTTTCCCAACAGCCCGCTGCCTGTGCTGCCTTCTCAGACCGGCTCCTTATGCTGTCTGCCCTGCCCACCTCCCCCCTCTCCCGGAGATACTATTTGCTGAGTGACAACCCTGGAGAGAGTACCTTAGTGCACACTTAGTGCCATCAAAGTATGGGGCACAGGGACTTCCCTGGCCGTCCAGTGGTTAAGACTCCGTGTTTCCAATGCAGGGGGTATGGGTTCGATCCCTGGTCGGGGAACTAAGATTCCACATAATAAATGGTGTGGCCAAAAAACAAAAAACAAACAAACAGACAAAAGAAAGAAAAAAAAAACACAAACAAATACATGCAGGTCATTTCATTAAAAAAACAAATGGATGGGGCACATGGCAAGGGAATGAGAATAGACAGGACAGAGATAAGTTGAGATGAGATTCTTCAGATTCTCCGATCACATGTTATAGAGCTTTCTGTAGGGCCTGGGTAACCAATGGAGATTTTTAACAAGAAGAATGATGGAATTGGTTGGTTTGGGGGGAAAGTGGCAGTATGGAGTATGAACCAAGAGAGAAAAAGATGGCAGACGATTTTTAGCAAGTTACGCAAGATATGGTGAGGGCCTACACTAAGATGTCTTTTAGCATAGGTGCTGGGGGGAGAGTTGAGCAGGAGAGCCAAAAAGCCAGGGATCTGGTGCAAACAACTCCCCAAACTGCATCTTTAGGTCAAATGGGGGGTACCACTGAGAGCGCTTCCTAAAAGTCTCTTGAATGTGTTTCTCAGAAGGAAGGGATAGGTGATTCCATGGCCAACACCATCAGCGAGGGGTTGTATTAGGTTCCTAGGGCTGCTGTAACAAAGCACCACCAATCGGATGGCTCGAAACAACAGAAATTTATTCTCCCAGGGTTCTGGAAACTAGAAGGTCAAAATTCAGGTGTCAGCACGGTTGGCTTCTTCTGGAGTTTCTGAGAGAGAACCTGAGGGAATTTCCACGCCTCTCTCCGAGCTTCTGGTGGCTCCTGGCATTCCTTGGCTTGTAGATGCATCACTCCAATCTCTACCTCCATCACTACACGGTGTTACCTCCTGTGTGCGCTTTGTCCTCAGCCTAATCTAATGGGGCCTCATCTTAGCCTGATCACATCTGCAAAGACCCTAATTCCAAATAAGGTCACACTCACAGGCACCAGAGATTGGGACTTGGACACGTCTTTCTGGGAGACACACTTCAGTCCACACAGGTGTGTTACGCCTATTCCAGTTGAAAGTTTCAGACAACCTCTGGCTTAAGGGGAAGAAAGGGACTTGACCTACTTGCATAATTTGAAGCACAAGGGCATGGCTCTGCCGTCCTCAGTGTTGCTTCATTGTCCAGAAGGATCTCTCCTGTGGGTGGCTAAGATTACCCTCCACCCACCCTGATCACATCCAGATTTACAAAGGTAATCTTGGAAAAAAGATCTCCCCCCTAAATCCATGGCCACCTTTCCACAGGAGTCACACGCCCATCCTTGGAGGCAACTTGCCCAAATCATAACAACTGAAGCAGATTATCATGGAATGTGTGTGTGAGGGGGAATTCCCCAAAGTGCTGCTGGGCAATGTTCTTTCTCTGCCTCTGCCCAAGTGAGGGCAAGGGGAGAACCCCAGCTGTAAATACCAGCTGCTTCCTGGCCATCTTGATTTTGGGGGCAGCTACATGATGGATAGACATTGCATCTGTTGACTTCTGTTCATGTGGTTCTGATGGACGCATCTCTGTCCAGCCTTTATTCTGATCAGGAATCTGGCATTTGTCCCTGTTTCCTCACCTGCCCACAAGAGTTAAGAGCCAGTGGGAGAGGTTGCCTAATGAATGAGCTGAGCTCAGTACCTAGAGGCTGTCTGCTGTCAGTGCCTCTGGGGCCATGACACTGGAGGTGGCTGGCCACTGGGCGCTGTTCCTTGCATCACGTCCTTTGGGACTGCCCACCACCCATCACGTTCTCCCTTCACAGGCCTCCTGGGGGTGTGGGGAACCTAGTCTGCTCCCAACTGGCCGGCTCCTACCTCTCTCAGCACAGGCAAGCAAGAAGCTAAAAACATCTTGAGGTCCATACCTGGGTCATGGCTCCACAAACATCCTGCTGCCACCGCTGCCATCGCACTCAGCATCTGAGCTGGGAAACTGCCCTACTTGCCTCCAGCTGGCTTTTCTTCTATGTTGCTCAGCCTAAGAGTTCCCTGACCATAGGCCAACAGAACTAGGAAAAGCCTCAGGGACAACTAGTCCAGGCTCCTCCCAGTACGGACGGTGGTGAGATGTTCATTTTCATCCTCGTTCGAGGAAGGGAAGCCTTGTCGTGCCTTGACCAGCATGGGCCTCCTGGACCGGGGTGACCCGCAGTCCCCCTGGATGCCTGTCTTCCCTTTGTCCCAGGTGAACAGCCCTCCCCCCCCCCAACCCCACCCCACCAATTGGCACTCGCTTTTCCACCATGAAGATCAATAAAGGAGACCTCCTTTAAAATGGAATCGGGCAGCTCTGAAAGGGGAGCTCTCGCACACTCAACCTAGGTCACCAGCAGGGAGAACAAAAGATGAGAATTACTCTCACAAGGGAGGGCATTTTTCACCCGGGAATAAGAAGGAACATCCTTCCCTGCTCCAGCAACAGCGCTCCAGCCACCACCGGCAGCTGATGAGAAACCGCCACAGCCTTGAACTCTTGCTCTCCTCAGACAAACTTTTGCTTAAAACAACCCTTCCCAGTTTCCTCCTGTAACCTTAATAAAAGCTGACCTTCCCTTTGTCTTTTTTGACTTGCCCGTGGGTCACCATAGCTTCCTTGTCCTGGATGGCAATTCCCCTGTTCTTCCCGAATGAACTTCATTTTGCTTTTTCTAATTTGTCAATTGTTTCTTTTTTAACGTTGATACCTCTCATGTTCTCCTCTTTAGGACCTCCCATAGGGTGAAACAAAATATGAATATTCTCATGAACAATATCATCATTAACAAAACAATAATAATAATATGCATCCCCATGTGCCAAGCCCTGGATTTAGTCCTGTAATATATCTCTACTATTCAGAGGAACACACTGAAGTTCAGAGAGAGGTTGAGTAATAGGTCCATGTGCACAAACCTAGGGTATGAAAGGACCGTCAGGCTTGAACTCTGAGGGGGTGGCCTCAGGCCACGCAGGCAGTGGGGAAGAGGTGAATATGACTATGGCTCCTTTTCTGTCTTCTCCTTGGCATCATCTGCATTTGTCCCCTGTTCCTGGCCGTCTCCTATAGGCATTTTTCTTAGTTAGAAAAAAAGAAACAAAAAAAACCCTTTATTTTTTAATTTGTTCACTGCTTTTTAATTTTTGAAATATTAATTTTTGCCGTCTCGTCCTTAATTTTTTCCTTTTGATTCCCTTAAGTTTCTTTTTCAAATGTAAATGTTCTCAGTGTTATTTTCTAAAGAATCTATCATTGCAGCTTGAGTTTCTCTTTGACCCAAGAGTTAAAGAGAGGGCTCTTAAGATTTCCAAATGGTTAACCTTTCCTGACTAATGACTAGTTTTTTTTGTTTGTGTGTTTTGATGGTGGGATGGGGGTGGGTGGGAAGGTTATTTGTGTAAGTGTGTTTGTGTGTGTTTAGGAGAAACTTGTTTATTTGACCTGCATTCATTGACATCAGCTGTGTGAGGGCCTATGTTGAACTCCACAGGAAACACAGAGGCAGGTAAGGCAACTCTTGTAGAGAATCAAGTCTCGATTACTTGCATCAGCTTCCAAGGCTTTTTGTTTTCTTTTTTGTGTGTGTGTGGTACGCGGGCCTCTCCCGTTGCGGAGCACAGGCTCCGGACGCGCAGGCTCAGCGGCCATGGCTCACAGGTCCAGCCGCTCTGCGGCATGTGGGATCTTCCCGGACCGGGGCACGAACCCGTGTCCCCTGCATCGGCAGACGGACTCTCAACCAATGCGCCACCAGGGAAGCCCTGTTTTCTTTTTCTTTTTTTTTTTAATTGAGATATAATTGACATATAACATCATATTAGTTTTAGGTGTATAACGTGATTTGATATATGTATATATTGTGAAATGACTACTGCAGTACCTTTAGCTAACATTCTTCACCTCACATAGTTACAAATCTTTTCTTGTGATGAGAACTTTTAAGATCTAGTCTCTGAGCAACTTTCAAATATACAATTACTAGTGTATTAACTACTAGTTTTTATTGCATTGCTGTTAGATATTGTGACCTGTACAGTTTCTACTTTTGAAATGCATAATGCTTTTTAAAAAGAATATATGTTCTCTGTAAAAGTAAATAGAAAGCTCTTAAAACTATTAAACTCGACATAGAAAACAAACTTATGGTACCAAAGGGGAAGGGGGGAGGGATAAATTTGGAATTTGGGATTAACAGACACACATTACTAAATATAAAATAGATAAACAACAAGGACCTGCTGTACAGGACAGGGAACAGTATTTGATATGTTGTAATAACCTATAATGGAAAAGAATCTGAAAAAGAATAAATACATATGTATCTATAACTGAATCACTTTGCTATACACCTGAAACAGTATAGAAACAGTATAAATCAACTATACTTCAATAAAAATGTGGGTACAAAAAAATTTTAGATTAGAGCCTAAAAATAATGAACTATAAAACTCTTGAGAAGAAAACATAGGGAAAAAGCTTCATGACATGGGATCTGCCAATGATTTTTTGGGTATGACACCAAAAGCACAGATAACAGAAGGAAAATTAGATAAATCGGACTTCATCAACATTACACACTTTTGTGCCTCAAAGAACAGTATCAACAAAATGAAAAGACAACCTACAAAATGGGAGAAAATATTTGCGAATCATATATCTGATAAGGAATTAATATCTAGAACATGTAACAGACTCCTACAACTCAACAACAAAAAAACAAATACAATTCAAAAATGGGCAAAGGACTTGAATAGACATTTCTCCACAGAAGATATACAAATGGCCAATAAGCATGTGAAAAAATGCTCAGTATCACTAATCATTAGGAAAATGCTAATCAAAACCACAATGAGGGCTTCCCTGGTGGCGCAGCGGTTGAGAGTCCGCCTGCCGATGCAGGGGACGTGGGTTCGTGCCCTGGTCCGGGAAGATCCCACATGCCGCGGAGCGGCTGGGCCCGTGAGCCATGGCCGCTGAGCCTGCGCGTCCGGAGCCTGTGCTCCGCAGCGGGAGAGGCCGCAACAGTGAGAGGCCCGCGTACCGCAAAAAAAAAAAAAACCACAATGAGACACCACTTCACACCCAAAAGTATGGCTATTATAAAAAAAATAAAAAAAGAAAGAAAATAACAAGTTTAGACAAGGATATAGACAAATTGAAATCCTTGTGCATTGATGTGGAAAATGATACAGCTGCTGTGGTAAACAGTATGGAGGTTCCTCAAAAAATTAAACAAGGAATGGTCCATATGACTCAGCAATTCCACTTCTGGGTATACACCTAGAAGACCTGAAAGCAGGGACTTGAACAGCTATTTGTACACCCACGTTCATAACATCATTATCATAGTAGCCAAAAGGTGGAAACAACCCAAGTGTCCATCCACAAATGAATAGATAAACAAAATGTGATATATACATAAGATGGACTATTATTCAATTTTAACTAGGAAGGACATTCTGACACGTGCTACAACATGGATGAGCCTTGAGAACATTATGCTAAGTGAAATAAGCCAGACACAGAAGGACAAATATTGTAGATTCCACTTAAGTGACGTAGGTAGAGTAGTCAGATTCAGAGGCAGAAATTAGGTTATGGGTTGCCTGGGGCTGGGGGGAAGGGGGAAACCGGAGTTATAGTTTAGTGGGTACAGAGTTGCAGTTGGAGAGGATGAAAAATTTCTGTGGCTGGATCGTGGTGATGGTTGCACAGCAATGTGAACATACTTAATGTCATCGAACCATACATATAAAAATGGCTAAAATGCTAAATTTTATGTTATGTGTATTTTGCCACAATAAAAAAGTAAATACAGGGCTCTGGTATCAAGTTAATGTTGTTTTCAGTTCTTCTATGTCACCATTTTCCTATGAGATGTGACCAAGACAGAAGGAGTTAAAGTTTCTAAACTCAACGTGATATTTGTGACTTTCCTTGTTCTTTGGATGGTTTTTACTTTAAATAAGTATATCATACTACTCAGACCTAAGGGTCTGTGGCTGTTATTTCCTCCCATTTTAAAAATAAATACCAAAAAAATGTATTTTTTCCCCATTTCCTTTGTTCCGTTTACAGTTTTCACCTTGAATTCCACTTTGTATGACGTTGGATTTATCATCTTTGCTTTCTCTTTTGGCTTATATTTCATTCACTCCTTCCTTCCTTCCTTCAATAAATAACCATGTTCCCCCACTGTGTGTCAGGGTGCAGATGCTGGGGTAGAGCAGGCAACGAAATAAACCAAATCTTTACCCTCCTGGAACTTACATTCTGGTGCAGGGAGAAAGAACGTAAAGTGAGATAAATATGAAAACTATGGTCTCGCGTTTCAGGTCCTTCCTATTTAAAGGGTCGCCCACAGATCCAGAGGCACAAGGTGGGAACGGGTTAGAAACGTGGGAACCCACCTTGGACCAACTGAATGTGCATCTGTGTTGTAACAAGTTTCCCAGGGGAATCCACCGGCACATTCCGGATGGAGAAGCACTGCTTACACCCTGTTAAATGCGAGGGAGAAAAAGTAGACAGTGAAAGGGGTCGGGAGGCCTCGCTGGGAAGGGGGCCTTGGAGTCGAGGACGTAAGCTCCGTAGATACCCGGAGGAAGAAGCTGCAGCAAACTGCAAGGCAGAGCGAGCAGGTGCAGGAGGCTCCCGAAGAAGCCGACTCATCCTCACTCGGCCTTGATCCCAGGCCTTTTGTTTTGGGTGTGCCGTGGCGGCGCTGCAAGATGTCCCGGCGTTGGGATGCTAGGAGAGCCGTGCGCTGTGCTAACTCGGGGGCACTGGCGAGTAAAGCTTGCTTGCCTAGGGTTTCTGTCGCTCCAGCAGAGCTCCCAAGACTTTCTCTTTAAAATGCAACCCCGCCCCGCCCCTCCCCTTACACTAGCCAGGCTAGTAACGGGAGAAATACCAAGGCAACCCTTCGAGTTTACCCTTTTCTCTCGGCTTCCTCTACCTAAACGTCCCGACCTAAGTTCCTCCTCTCATCCCTGCTATCTGCCCGTTTTTCCACGCGTGTACCATCGAAACTCTTAGAAGAGTCGTCCAGGCAAGTGGATCTCAAACGGGGCAGACCGAGAGAATCACCTGTGCCTCCACTGGCCCTCAGTTTCTGAGCAGGAGGACGTGGAGTCCGGCCTGGATCCGCGTCTGACCAAGCCGGGCTCCGCCGCCCAGCCTGGGACCTTGGAGCAGTTCCTTGGTCTCGCCACCCTGTCCTTTCCTCCGCTGTGAGAAGGAGATAACATCTGCCTCACCGGGTTGTTTTGAGGAACGAGAGAGCGCATTTGTAGGAAAGCATTTTGTAAGTGACAGTGTTAAACACACTGGACTAACTTCAGCTCGCGGATTGCGGCTAAATGATTGATGTCTGGACTCCCCCTTCCCCCAGCCGTCTTCCTGTTTCTTCTACACTTGGAATTGCCCTCTCGCCAGGTTACTGCGCACGACGTACTCGATTCTGCATCTCCGGCCGCAGGTTTCCCCGGGGAGGGCAGGCCTGGTGCGGAGGAGAGGACTGACTGGCTGGGCGGGAGGTGGGACGAGCGGTGACGCGCGGAGCCCGGGAGACTGCGCCGCGGGTGCGCGGGACGCCGGGGCCGCGGAGAGGGCGGGGCGGAAAGGGAGAGGACTGGTCGCG
>RJWK010063060.1:0-12650 GCA_004363435.1 Platanista minor | reverse complement strand
TCACAAAGCACTGAGCTGATCTCCCTGTGCTATGCGGCTGCTTCCCACTAGCTATCTATCTTACGTTTGGTAGTGTACGTATGTCCATGCCACTCTCTCACTTTATCACAGCTTACCCTTCCCCCTCCGCATATCCTCAAGTCCATTCTCTAGTAGGTCTGTGTCTTTATTCCTGTCCTGCCCCCAGGCCCTTCACGACACTTCTTTTTTTCTTAGATTCCATATATATGTGTTAGCATACGGTATGAATGTTTTTAAAGTTAAAATAAGTGCCTTATTAACTCACTATACCAAAACAGTCCACCCTAAACTACCCGACCTCAAGTTTAAAGAGGGCTATGAATTTTTGTGGGTATAGGTTTAAAAATGCCTGTAAGTTTTGTGGGTATTTTACAATGTTAAGTATAATATACATAATTATAATAAATATATAAAGCATATTCGTATTGTAAAATTATCATTAAAACATAACTAGTCTCTTTAAAGTAGATTCTGTGTTTGAATTAAATATACAAAGTTTATAGACACTAAGTTTACAAAGCTTAAATAGTATAAGACTGGGGTTCATTGGTTACCCAGTTTTGTAAATGATTTTTCATTTAAACTAAAGTCAGAATTTGGGTGAGCCGTTCTTTTTGCTTTCCTGAAATAATTTCAGATTTATAGAAAATTACAAGAGTAGTACAGAGAACTTTTATATACCCCATTTATTAACTTTTAGCATTTTTTGACATTATCATTATACATTCTCTCCATCTATTTATACATGCATATATTTATAAATTGTAATTTGGGGGAACTATTGGGGCTTAGGTTGCATATGTCATGACCCTTTATCCTTAAATATGTCAGTATATAATTCCACAGAACAAGGATGTTCCCTTAACACAACTGCATCACAGTTGACAAATTCAGGAAATTTAACGATGGAATATTTTTTATCTAATATAGCTCATATACCAGTTTTATCAATTATTTTCTCTTTCTCGCTCTTTTTTTTTTTATTATTATTTTTATTTTCCTCCCTCCAGAACAGAATCCAGTTCAGGGACGGATGTTAGTTGTCTTTTCTCTTTAATTTTCTCTGATCTGGAACAGTTCTTCACCCTTTGTCATTTATGACATTAATAGTTTTGGAGAATACAGGCCGGTTATTTTCTAGAATGTTCCTCATGATGGTTCCCCATGATTAGTTTCATGTTACATCCCTGATTGGAATACCGCAGGAGTGATGTTCTATCCTTCTCAGGGAATTAAATCTAAAATGTGTCCATCAGCATCTCATTAGTGGTGTTAATTTTGATCACTCAGTGAAGATATTGGTTCGATTTCTCCATTATGTGGTTACTGTCTTTACCATTACAAGTAATAAGCAGTTTTGGGTAGACACTTTGAGAGCATGCAAATATCCCGCTCCATCAAACTGGGACCCCAAGATTTACTGATTCTTGTTCTTGAATCAGAGCAAGAGCAAGAATCAGTAAATCTCTTTATTTTGAGGGTTCAAAGTAAATGAGAGTCAGTCTTTCTAAATTACCTTGGCTTGAAAATTCACCTTGATTTTGGAAACACTTATTTACTTATATTTTTTAGGGCTTTGATCTGTATGCATTGCATATAATAATTGCTAGTGTCTTTTCTTAAAAATGTTTTTTAAACTTTTGGGTTTATTTTTAATCCTTTGCTGCCCCCTGCAGGTCTATGAATATAAATCTTTGGAGCAAGGTAAGTATTCCTAATATTGCAAATCATAACATGGTATATAAAAAGCAAAAGTTATAATAGCTTCATATATTTGTCATGTATCATTATAAATTAAGTGAATTTAGAATCTTCAAGTTGGTCGTTTTAGTTTTAAAACTGCTTTCCTGGAGCATGAAATTTATTATTGAAGTGATCCTTTACTTTGTCCTAAATTCTTCATAAGTTTTTCAACTTTTCCAAAAACAACTGTTAACATTATTGCAGTAACCATACAGATTTAATAATTATTTAAAAAAATATATGCATGTGTGTATATGCTTATGTAAGTGTATCTATGTGTGTATTTATATATGAATGATATACAAATCAATTTTAAACTGCTGTCTTTTTAAGAAGTTAACTGCTTTTATGCAGGAAGTACAATGATCCTTATGCTGAATTACAAGAATATTTGTAGCTTAATAAAATCAGAATGCACATTTTTGATTGGAATTCCCAATTTAAATTTTTTTTTAAATCTTATTTTCATTCAGTTCTGTTTCTAGTGTTACTTAAACTGCCATTCAAACTACATAGTCAGTTATAATATATGGTTGAGATATTTATATTTAGAACTAATTTTTTGACTAGAAAGAGTTTTCATTGGTTTATTAAATGTCTTTGTTCAAAATTTGGTGTTAAATTTGGCTGTCATGTCTGATGTATGGCTACAACTTCTGGTAGAATTTATTGTCTACCTTCTACACATGTCTGTGTTGGTTAAAAAACAGTTTGCAGGTAAAGATTGTTTTGCTTTGCTTTTGAACAGTTTCTACTTTAACCTTTGAATTGCTATTAACGGCAGCATGATTTCATGGTGGAGTAAAGTGGGATATGGTCAGTTTTGCCTAATTTTCCATATTAGAAAATAAATAGTTGAAGAAGCTGCTGTAGTTTTGAGTTGTTAATACTTATGGTATGTGCCAGGCACTATTTAAAGAACAAATAAGTTCAATCATAGTATACACATGAGGTAATTCAGAATTCCTAACTCATATCACTTCAGAAAACTATGTTCCTTTCTTATTATCTTCTGCCTGTGGATATATAGTCAAGTACTGTGTTCAAAAGTAGATGTCAGTACTGTATGTAGGTTTTGTAATCGTTTTCATCATAAAATGTATATTTAAATTTTTTAAATTGAAATTTTGTGGGCAGAATTAATGTTGATGAGTAAGTCTTTAGTTTTTGTGTATTCGGTTGGTGAGAATCAATGAGAACAAACATGTTAGAACTTTCAACCCCCTTTTGTTTTAATGCCATTAAAATGACTGGGAAAATGTTGAAAAACTTAAAAAAAAAAGTTACTTAGTGGTTCAGGATATTTTACTTATTTCTGTTAAACTTCAAAGGAGGAAACTGGCCCAATTTCAACAAGACCAAAAACAGTACAATGACAAATAACATTGGTTGATAATTTCTATAAGCTATTTCCTATTATAACAGTTTATTTAAAACAGTATATAAAAGATCAGTTTAGAGGCTTTCTTAGTGACATTTCATGAAACGTTGCAGTTTTCCTTCAACATGGATTTGTTTTGTTTTTGTTTTTAAAAGACAAGCCTATTATTTAAAAACGAAACAATCTCCTTGGCAGGTGGGGATGATGTTGAATTACTGTGATACAGAATAACACCTTACTGGGGAGAGGCTTTATTATTTCAAGAATTCAATTTCAGATTGTATTTGTTCTTGTTTGCTTCTCTTGCTGCAATGCACGCATTTTCTGTCTTACCAGATAACAGAACTGTTGTACAAGGATGGACGTTATTGCCAGGAGCCTCCAGGACCAACGGGTAGCGTTTCAATTTCGATGATTGTAACTTATCCACAAATCCATTCTTCTGTGTAATGATGGACTAGAAGGATTACGGCAGTAAACATTTTCTTTTTGAAAGTGAAATTTGAAAACATTTGGTTTATAAATCTTTATATTGATAACCACAACATTTTGAGATCTGTGAGGTGTTTGGTTTCATCATAATTGTTTTTTAAAGGGAGGGCTTTTTTTTTTTAGATATTAAGGAAATACTTCTTATAGGATCAATCAAAATAGGCTTAAAAATTAGTAATCCTTAGTGTTTATGTGATTTTAATGTTTTGCCAGTATAATCAAACATATAAAATAGTGAAGTGGTCTTGTAGATTTTTCCACTTAAATATAATTTATTACCCAGAATATATTATTTGACATTTAATGATTTTTGTTTTCGCATAATAAAGCCTAGAATATATGGGTTTCTGTAAGAAGGTACCCTCTTGAAAGTTCGTATTTTTCTATTCTTGGTGTTAACACATGGCTCTATACATTTTATGCTTGAATGCATAGGAAAATTACTGTTGTTACAAAGCATCTTTGTTAATCTCGGTTTTTCATTGGCTAATAGGCAGCTCTCCACAGGATTACTATATCTGCTTATTAAAATTATTTAACTTTCTATACTCAACATTTAACAATCATCTCTAATTTTATGTTTCCCTAAGTATTGGCCACCAAAAACTTAGTATAGAAATGTGTACAAGGCATTTATTTATTCTCACTATTTGTGATTTGTACAGGAAAGGGGTAAGGCCTTGGGCAGGACAACTTCTGTCACAGAGTGGTAGAAAAAAATAGATTGAAGTAAGATTCAGTACTGAAAAGCTGTCACTCGGTCTGAAAATAATTAATATTCCTTTCACTCACCAGTTAGATATGTGCTCCCAAACCACATAATCTCTATGCCTCAGTGATCATTGTTGCCATTTCAGAGCCTCTCATCAGGGTGACATCTCACACCAAAATGATTTCTTATAAATTAATCTTGATAACATGACAGTCTCAGTAATTTTAGTGGAATGCTTTCTCTTGTTTTTTTCCACAGAAGCTGTTGGCTATTTTCTTTATAACTTGATTGACAGCATGAGTGACTCCGAGGTACAGGCCAAGGAGGAGCGTTTGAGACAATACTTCCATCAGCTGATGGAGATGGTACCATTTCATTTTTTGCTATATAATGCCTGTCCTGCCTGACATGTATCTATTAGATTTGAAATTGCTGCTTTTAAGTACAACCAGACCACTTCTCAATGACATAGACGAGTTAGAGACTTAAATTATGTCTGAGATAATTTCTGTTAGACAAATCTCAGTTTGGTTGTCTAAAACGCAGTTTTTTTTTTTTTTTCTCCTCCCTTCTCTTTGCACAGAATGTAAAAATTCCTGAAAATATCTACAGAGGCATTCGTAATCTGCTGGATAGCTACCATGTTCCTGAATTGATTAAGGTGTGTGTAAAACAGTAATCAACTTTTAAAAATGCTTAATATATTTATGAAAGCATGTTAAAATTTTATTTAAATATGTTGCTTTTGACCAAAAGTTTATTTAAATGACAACCTTTAAAACAAGGCTTTTCATTGATTGTTGGTAATGCTGTTTATATATTGAAGAACGTGTTTAAAGTATTTATTACAGTGGTTATAAAGCATGAACAGAATTTCTGGAAAATTTTGGAAGATGGAAAAATAACAGTAAAATGAAATGAAATTTCCAAAATTTGCTTTTGACATTTGCTAATATATTTTACACATGTTTTCTGATTCTAATTTAAATCCCAATTTTAGGATGTTAATATGTTGGTTGAAAGAGAGAAGACAGATTCTCGAAAAGTAAGTAGGCTTTTTGAGTAGATTCTACATGCTATAATAACCACATTTAATGAGAGTTCTAGACTGTGTCCTTTTTGTAAAACCAGTGGTTCCTAACATTTTTGTCATCAGTGTACCTCTAAGAAGTTGGTAAAAGCTATTTCAGAAAAATCAGCATATCTCAAAAAAAATCGGCATATCTGAGAAATTTGCATATAATCTCAGGAGCTTAATAAACCCCTGGAGTCCGTCCACAGATCCCCAGTTAATATCCATGATAGCATTTATGATATTTAGGAAAGGTCAGTTTAAAGGGAAGAGTGACAAAGGGTGCATTTTCTTTGTAGGAAATTTCTTTCCTTCTTTTTTCTTTCCATTTCTGTAGACTACGCAGCCTACATCATCTGATTTGGAGTCTAAACTTGAAAAACTAAAAGCTGAAAATCAACCTATAGGAGATGTCCTAAAGCAACTCATATTAATGCTGTGTTCAGAAGAGGTAACTTTTAACTATTTCAAATACGCTATTAAGGTAAAAAAAATTCTTTATAGATAACAGTAAGCAAAGCCAAATATAATATTTATGATTTTTACAATTATTATACATCATGTCTGTGAAGAATGCAATTAAATGAAAGGCTAGCTAATTTCAGCTACACCTTGAATGGCATGTTTTCCAGTTGCTGTAGTTTGTTTACAGTAACCTGCAAAGTGAATGATAGTAACAGCCATGATAGGTTTATCATACATGCCAAATGTCCTTTCAAGCCATGGTTCCGGTCTCTTATATCTAGATTGTCAAGCAACTGATACATGCAGTAGTCATTTGCAAGTCAAATATTACTGGGTTGTTAATGCAGGGATTGAAATTCCATTTTCCTGCTGGAAAAAAGTCTTTCTGAGATAAAGGGTCTCTTGCCTTTTTTCAGCAGGCGTCCAGCTGTACTTTGTGTTCATTTTAGTGTGCGTCTACAATTTATGGTACATCACTAGACTTTTTTGGTTTTTAGTTCAGTATCATTTGGTCTTATGCCTGTGTTTCTAGGGGAACAAAAATAACAGCTGACTTTAAGGTTATAACATGGTACTATTAAATTCTAAAATATTTCCTTACATTACTTGGATATTGAACTAGACTGTGAGGAACGTTGCAATGATAGCTATTTCTGTGCATGGAAATTGGATGGTGAGTAAGGGCTCACTTGGTACATATTTAATCTGGAAGTCTTTTTTTTATAATACAATACCCAAACCTTAAAACATCAAATTTGGCATAGTGGCCTATTTTGCAGTGTAGATAACAAATCTTTTAAACCCCACATATATATATATATATTTTTTTTTTTTTCCTGCTTTTTAAAAGGCAAATAAAAATACCAGGGAGTAAGGTGAAGTTAAACATGAATCCATTTCTTTTCAGGGAGCAAGGTGAAGTTAATAACATTAATCCATTTATTTTAAAAGTACTATTAACTTTTTTTACACTCTGAACATTGAAACTAGAAATTTTATTTTACTTTTATATTAATTTCTTATTTCTTTTTCACTTCCATCCTTT
Source organism: Platanista minor (assembly GCA_004363435.1). Taxonomy (NCBI): domain Eukaryota; kingdom Metazoa; phylum Chordata; class Mammalia; order Artiodactyla; family Platanistidae; genus Platanista; species Platanista minor. The sequence continues at coordinate 5,719 of RJWK010063060.1, read as the reverse complement.
ATTTTAGAACATGCATAAAGCTCTTGAATTGAAAGCAAAATATGAATCAGATATGGTTATCGGTGGCTGTGCCTCTTTAATAAATTTGTGCTGTCGACATGATAATGCAGAAGAGGCATTGAACCTGAAACGAGAATTGTGAGTACCCTGGCACTGAAACAAATCATCAGCATGTATGCTGATATACAGTCCTTGATGGATCATGTAGATTGAATACTACTCTCATATAATGTGAATTTTTAAAATTCTCTTTTGTGTTTTTGAAATTTCATACTATAAGACTCTGATTAATTATGGCTTGTTTTCAGCAAGGAGTCTTTGTTTAAGTATGATAACACATTCTATTCCTTAAAGCCAAAGTTTTTTTCCTCTTGATTATACAACTGCATGTGACAACAGTGGTGATGGTAACTATTTTATAAAGCTTGTTAAATATTCTACTTCCTGTACTGTAGTGTAAACAAAATTCTGTCCATTTCTAAGGTATCTTTGGTTTCCCATCCTGATACATTTACCAAATAAAAATATGTCTTTTGGGGGTATTTCAGTATTCATGACAAAGTTAAGATCACCTTAAGTGCCATGAAGCAAAAGAGTTCCTTATTAGTGTCATTTGCAGATGGAAAGATGCAGTATATATGTAGTGTTAGATTTTTACTTTGTCACTTTGAATACAATTACATGTGGATTTGTATATGGCTTCAAAAATAAACCTTAACTAAATTGTAGAGGCCATTGTTAATAACAGTTCAGATTCTTATGAGTTTTCAAAAAGTGATCAAGTAGATATTGCAGTCCTTTTAACAGTTAAACAACTTCTAACATAATATAAATATGGCTTTAATTTTTAGTGACCGTTTAGATTCTTCTGCTGTCCTTGATACCAGCAAGTATGTAAGACTTGTAAAAGTATTGGGAAAACATGGCAAGCTCCAAGGTAAGCGTCAGCACATAAAGGAAACGTGATGCAAGTATCTTGCCACTGGAATAACATGTGAATTGATATTATTGGTATATCATGTCTTGCAAAGTGCTTGAACACTTTGCATACAAATTTGCATGTGAATCCAGCCAGAGCTGCATGGACAGTGTAGGCCTTTAGTTTTAATGGATTGGCAAGCTTGTCATTTACATTTGCACAGCTCAGTGCTTTTTGCATTTCTGCAGCTAGTTTTTATTAGCATTGCTGTTTGGATTGAGTTTGAAGATCATGACTTATGGCACAATTTGCCTATATGCCTGCACTAATGGCTTTGTTTTTGCTTAAGAACCTTAGAAGGCTGAGCATAAAACCTATAAATATAACCTTTATTCAAGAATATGAATTTTGCAGGAGTCTTTGTCTTCACTTTTAATAACATTAACAAAATGTATACTTTAATAAGGTACATAGAAGTTTGCAGGGAGAGCCTAGCTGATTGTATTGTTGATGTACATACTCTAATTTTCTCGTAGTTGAGATAATGCTAAACCTAATATAATTACACTTGATAATTTATTCTTACTGTTTGCTTGTTTCTTTCTCATTGGGCTTTATTTTGAAACTCATTTAACCTCCCTCTCTTCCTTTTATTCCTAGAGAAGATTTTTTAAAATTATAGTGAAAAATGTGTGGAGAAAATATTTGATTTGAACATTGAACTTTTTCCTAGGAAACCCTTCTAACACAGAAAATTCTTTATGAAGATAAGCCTGCATTTTTTTTTTTTTTTTTTTTTTTTGCGGTACGCGGGCCTCTCACTGTTGGGGCCTCTTCCGTTGCGGAGCACAGGCTCCGGACGCGCAGGCCCAGCGGCCATGGCTCACGGTCCCAGCCGCTCCGTGGCATGTGGGATCTTCCCGGACCGGGGCATGAACCCGTGTCCCCTGCATCGGCAGGCAGACTCTCAACCACTGCGCCACCAGGGAAGCCCCTAGCCTGCTTTTTAAAAATCATTTTCTGTAAAGCGGTCAAAACATTTTGTCTGTGCAATAATTAAGAACATTATAAAAATGCACTTATTCCATATCCTAAAATGTTTGTTTCTGCCTTCCTAATGAAGCTTAATGAATCTAATGTATTAACATGCAGTCTTTTGGAAAGCTTTCATTGGCTCTGCTTGGCTAATTAGTATCGACATAGCAAACAGGCCCTATCGGTATCAGACCATTAGTCTGGCTGTATATACAGTGTAAACACATCTTTATTATCTGGCCTCCTGACAAGCCATCTGCTGAAGAAACAATGGTGTGATTTAGCAGATGTTAGCTCTGAATGATAAAAGCATCCATTTAGGAGGATCTTACAGCTATAGGGCAGACAGTACAGGGTTATGTGGTGCAGAGTGGGCACACAGTCCCTATCTATAATTTGTAGTCAAAGTTGCAGGGAAATGATAAAACCATGCTATTGTGGATTTATAATTGTAGTCTCGTTTAGAAATGCAAGTAGTAATTAACTTGAAATCGGCATTATACACTAGAATTTACATTCCTGCTGGGCTTGAAATGCTGTTTTAATAGCAGTTTGTTTTCCCTACATGAAATTACCTAAGGGTCTTTTGTGCTACTTCATTGTAGATGCTATTAACATTCTAAAGGAGATGAAAGAGAAAGATGTTCTTATCAAAGATGCAACAGTCTTGTCCTTTTTCCACATCCTAAATGGCGCAGCTTTAAGAGGTGAAACTGAAACAGTAAAACAGTTGCATGAAGCCATCGTGACTCTAGGGTTAGCGAAACCATCTACCACCTTAAGTTCCCCATTGGTCACCCTATATCTGGAAAAGTAAGTTAATTGAATTTTCAATTTTAAATGTTGGCATTGAAAGAATGAATCTAATCATTTGGGGATTATACTTTGTAAATTCTCTGTGGTGCTGTGGAAGCCTTGGAGGTTATTCGCCACAGAATAAGAGGGCTTCTGTGGAGTAGGTGACCTATAAAATCACCAGCCGCCCTGTGGTCCTGTGGATTACTTCTCAATGGAATGATCTATGGTGATTTTTTTTTTGTGGGGCATGTGATGATATTACATGAAGCCAAATCTAGTTTTTCACAGTTTTGAGCCTTATAAGTGTTAATTATTAATAAACATAAGAAAGAAGGATTCTCTGGGGCTTCTGATTATGCCTCATGACTGTTACTCAGGTAATGATGTGGCAGCGTCTCTTCACTGTTCCTTTCCTCCGTGTAGTATTTTAATTGCATGTACCAATACAGTAGTTATTCTGGCTTCGATAAATTTTGTAGAAGATGTCTCTGTGTCTTGTGGGAAGAAGATGAATTTTGTTAATAGGGTGAGATTTACTTAATTTGAAAATTTTTACATTTGGAATGTTCATGTTGGTGCCCAATTTAAGGTATTTTTTCCAGTGCAAATCATAAAGTCAACCTACTCTCTTGTAATGAGTGAAGCATTTTAGTAAGATGATAAAGTATCCTTTATTCTTTTCCTTTTTGTGTTTGTTTTTCTTCCGTTTTAAAAAATTTCTCAGATCTTACCTCTTTGTCATCTCTTCCATGGCTTAATGCAATTTTTAATCTGCTTATTTTGTGATTGTGATTTTCTAATTTTAGTTTGGATGTTGCCATATCAGTGTCAGGAGAAAAGTAAAAGATAAATCTTAACGGTTCTCATATTCTTCCCACATTTCTGGTAGTTTTTCTTTATTTATTAGGGGGTATAATTAATTGAATATAATGAATGATTTAGTATTGAATTTAAAATGTGGAATAAAAACATCTCTTTTGACTAACTGTTAGGAAATATGTGTACACATACATAATATATATGCACACACATACATGCACATAAATGTTTTATGAAATAATTTCTTTGCCATCCAATCAAAAAATAGTTTATCAACTTATATGATTTGGCTAAATCTTAACCTCCACAATCTCAGCATTACATCTTTTTAAAGAAATAGTGATTCAAACAATTATTGTGTTACTGAGTTCTCATGTTCACAGCCAATTTTATATAGAAATCCTATAATTAATATGCTTCCTCCTTGAATTTTTTTGATTGTTTAAAAGACCCTTCTCTGCAAATTGCATGTGGAGCTCTGCATAGGGATTTGAAAGAAATGGGCCCAGTGCCCAGAAGAATTAGGCCCTCCTCCACCACTGGGCAAAAATAAAATAATTAACAATGAAAATGAGGCCATGGTAGAAAAGTATCTTACAAATAGAAATACTTTGAAGACAGAGGAGATACAAAAGTTTTCCAGAAGAGGTCTGCAGATGGGGCTCATGAACCAAGGAGAACTTCCCCCAAGGGAAAATGCAAATAGCATGGGATTCAGATGTTAATGTGGAGCATACTCTGTGCTTCCGATTTTACAGTACAGTCAGAGATTTGTATGTCTCAGTAAAATCTGACTGTCCCTGTTAATTGGGCTAGAGGAATATAAATTAGTGTCTTTTATGATTTTCTTTTTTTATTACTTTCAGATACAAAGAGAAATTACCTTTTTTTTTTTTTTTATTGTGGTACGCAGGCCTCTCACTGTTGTGGCCTCTCCCGCCGCAGAGCACGGGCTCTGGACGCGCAGGCTCAGGGCCATGGCTCACAGGCCCAGCCGCTCTGCGGCACGTGGGATCCTCCCGGACCGGGGCACGAACCCGTGTCCCCTGCATCGGCAGGCGGACTCTCAACCACTGCGCCACCAGGGTAGCCCCTGAATTTGTTTTTGTTTTTTTGCTATCTTTGCTTTGCAGAGGCAGTTTCCATGACAAGATCTTCAGTTTCATCTGTCATGATAAAAAGGTTTTGTTGACTCTTTTAGAGTCAGGAGAATAATTAAAAGGAGATAAAGGAAATTTCATGTTTAGCAGGAAACAGTAGTAGCACTCCTGGTGGGGGCTAAGTTGGAGGAAAACATTGACTTTGCAACTTATTTTCAATTGTGTTTTCCCAACTGATGGAAGATAGCTAATTAATTCAGAATCATGACAAGTGCAGTACTAGGATTAACTACCCTAGCCTGCCCAAAAGTCTACATGTATTTGATTTGATTAAATATGTTTAATCTTCAATAATATCAGGTAATTGGCCTCAGCAGGTCTGAGCTCATCTGGAGAATGAGGCTTTTATTCAAACTTGAGGTAGAATTATGAGAAACATTTCAGAACACTTTACAAAATCTTCATCCTTTCAAAGGCAAGCATCTTTTTGGAAAGTCATTGCAAAGACTCTGAAGAAGGCTGTCACTTACAAATTGTAATTCTGGAACAAATTTGAGAGGCTGAGTTCCTTAGAAAGATTATCTTTAAGATTCAATAGATACTAATTTTGGACTGACTTTTCCAGCATTGGATAAAACACAGGAGAAATTTAATATTGTATCAGTTTGTTACTTGGATATTGTATTAAAAGTTTTACAGTTATGAAAAATAATACATTTTGTTTTTATTCATTTGCCAAAGGAAATCCAAAATAACAGCAGGTTTGCAAAATTTTGAAGAAGTTGTTAAACTAATCTGATTTGTATTATCAAAATAATACTTGCACTGAAAAGAAGTATGCTGAATTGAACGAAATTTTCATGTGTTTCATTTACATTGGGACTGTTCTGTAAGACACATGTCTACATGTAGTCCACATGAATTTTTTTTTTTTTTTGCGGTACGTGGGCCTCTCACTCTTGTGGCCTCTCCCGTTGCGGAGCAAAGGCTCTGGACGCGCAGGCTCAGCGGCCATGGCTCACAGGCCCAGCCGCTCCGCGGCATGTGG
>RJWK010063059.1:0-12650 GCA_004363435.1 Platanista minor | reverse complement strand
AAAAAAAAAAAAAAAAAGAGAAGCAGACTCACAGAGAGAAGAAACTGATGGTTACCAGTGGGGAGAGGGAAGGGGGGGAGGGGCAAAAGAGGGGTAGGGGAGTAAGAGATACAAACTATTAAGTAGAAAATAAGCTACAAGGATATATTGTAAAACACAGGGAATATAGCCAATATTTTATAATAACTATAAATGGAGTATAACCTTTAAAAATTGTGAATCACAATATTGGACACTTGTAACATATAATATCATACGGCATACTTCAATTAAAAAAAGATTTGCTCTTTTTAGATTAAATTATTATTTAGTTTTGCTTTTTTTGACCTTTATGTGGTTTTCAGGACTCACATTGTAAACTTACTATTTTGTTTCTAATTTGTAGCTATAGTTTATTCATTTTCACTGCTGTGTAATATCTGACTGTGTGAATATACTACAGGTTACTCAGTCTCCTGTTGGTGACACAATTGAATTATTTCTAGTTTTTGCTGTTACAGTGCTACTATGAACATTCTTGCACATGTGCAAGCTACCTCTAGGAAACGTACCTAGAAGTGGAATTGCTCTGTTGTTACATATAAGAATGTTCAGTTTTCCGAGACAGTGCCACCTGTTTTCCAAAGTATGGGTATACAAATTTATACTCCCATAATTAATGTGTAAGAGTTCCCATCGATCATAATCCCTCCTACCACTGTCTTGCCAAATGTTTGATTTTTGCCAATGGAGTGGATATAAAGTGGTATCTCATTGTATTGATAATTTGCCTTTCTCTAATTACTAATTGGATTGAGCATCATTTTGTTTGCTTATTTGGCCATACACATGTCCTGTTCTGTGAACTATCTTTGTCCATCTTTCTAGTGTTTCGTTTTTCTTTTCTTATTGATTTGTATAAATTCTTTATATATTTTAGAATATAGATAATAATGTTTGAAATATCTTCTTGCAGTTTGTGTCTCCTCTTTTAAATTTCTTTATCTTTTGAGGAACTGAAATTCTTAGTGTAGAATTTATCAATCTTTCATGTTTACCACTTTTGTGTCTTTTAAAAATCCTCTCTACCTCAAAATATTTCTAATAATTTGTTCATAGATGTAAAAAATATTTTCTGTGTATGTCAGATGTGTTTCTTCCTTTTCAGTTCTTGTGCATCTAATTAATTTATTATTTTTGTATTACTGTGTTAACTAAGACCTCCAGTGCAGTACTGAATGGAAGCCTTGTGGAGGTCATCCCTGTTGTATTTCAGTTTGATCATCATTGTCTTTTAAATGGCAGGTTTAGTCAGTTTGTATTTGCTGTGAGTATTGATTTATTAGGACCTATTTCTGTCATCTTAATTTTATTTTTATTTGTCTTGCTCTTTACTACTTTTTTCTTTTCCTGGCTTTTCTTTGATTGATTGAGTTTTTATTTTTCATATTCCATTTTTTAATATTCCTATTTTGGTTCTTTTAGGGAATTGTATTATGCACATGTAACTTAAAAAAATTCAAAGTCAAACAATATTTTTACCTCTCCTTTTGAACACTATAAGGCCTTAATACACTTAAGCTTGATTCATCCCCCTCCTAGTTATTGTTTTTTTCTTCATTATTTTTTGTTCTGTCTTTTATTTTCAGTCCATAAATTAGATATTATTATTTATTGTTTTTCTTTAATACTGGCATCATTTCTTTGGATTTGCATAGATGTTTACCATTTTCTTTGCTCACCATTCTTATAACTCAGACTGTTTTTTCTGAAATACATCTAGAAATTCCTTCCATTAGATCTCCAGTTAGCATATGTTTATTGGCATATTTTTGTTTGTCTATTAATATTCTTCACTCTTGTTCTTGATATATAGTTCTGCTGTGTAGGTAATTTTAGGTTGCCAGTTATTTCCTCTTGGCACTTTGAAGATTTTATTCCAGAGTCTTCAATATTTTATTGTTCCTAATAAAAAGTCTCCTGTCATTTTGATTACCTTTCTTTTGTATATGATCTGTCTGTTCTCAATGGCTACTTTTAAAATATTCTCTTTAGTCTTGTTCTTTTGCAGTTACACTACTAAGAAGGATCTCTGCACTGATTTCTTTGTATTTATCCTCCTTGAGATGCATTATGTCATGTATCTGTGACTTTGCATATTTTTAAATAGTTTCTGAAACAGTCATAGGCATTATCTCTTTAAATGCTATCACTCCTCCATTCCCTTTGCTGTCTCCCACAGAACTCCTATTAGATATATATTTGAACCTTTATACCTCTTAATATCTTGCTATGTTTTTATATTATTTATTTCTTGTCATTCTCTGCCACATTTCTTAGGTAGCTGTTAGGTTAAAGTGAGGCATGATAGTAGGAAATCATTGATGACTCAGAGGTTCCTAATCTGGGTCTGTGGGCCAATTTTGATATTACCTCCTTCACTTTTATTTCTCACTTAAAAAAAATATGATTTTTAGAAAGTATTTGCAAACCAAATATAATGTGAGTCTGAGTATTGGTCTAAGGTACTAAAAGCATTCTGGGTTTGTATGTTGACATCTGAGTTGTAAGAGATGAGAGTACTGTTGTATGATTTCATGAGTCATTTCCTCTTTAAATATACAGGAGCAAGGCATTAGCTGACTGTGTTATTGAGTCTCTGAAACACAGATATGACAGCTAATGAAAGCTCTAGGCACTCTGTTCATGAACATATAGCCAAAAAGTGATAATCCAGAAGTAGTTTTAACAGTATTAAGGACCATTAACCTGCCTACCTGGTGTCAGTGAATTTCAGAACAATATTTTAAATATCAGTTTATCAAGGAAATGAAACTCTTCTGAAAATTGGTGAATTTAGTCCTGTCACAGATTAGTCAAAAAAGACACTGGCAAGTAGAAGACAGAAAGAGATGAACATCTTAAATGTTAACTACTATTAACCCATTTGCTACAGGTCCAAGACTTACAAATAACTGTCATGGATAAGATTTCACCCTGTGTTTTATATTGCTTCTGTATATACCTTAATGCATTTGAGAAAATATCCTATTTGGAATTGGGATTGAAGGAGTTTAAAGAAAATCCTTAAAGTAATTAAGGGAAATTATTATTGTACCACACCCTGTGGTTAACAGGAAATATTTATACTTCTCTTATTTGTTTTTGGCAGGGTTGCTACAAGTTGAGTTGAAAACAAGAAAAACTTGCTTTTGGCGCCATCAAAAAGGAAAGCCAGATACCTTCCTTTCCACAATTGAAGCCATTTACTACTTTCTGGTAGATTATCATACTGATATTTTAAAAGAGAAATACAAAGGACAATATGATAATCTTTTATTTTTCTACTCTTTTATGCACCAGTTGGTAAAGAATGCCAAATGCCCTGGAGACAAGGAAACAAGAAAACTTACCCATTAGTTTTTAGGAAGTCACTTAATGTAATTTTATTTTGCTAAAATCAATAAAATTATAACTGTGCTTTGTTTATTCCTAGGAAATATTTCTGTATAATGTCTGTAAGACCACTTGAAAGAATAAGGTTTTATTTATTTTACTTCATATTTTTTTTAAAATGAAGTTATTTCTAAGGGAGTTTTCAGAAATAGTGTTGACCGAAAAATTCATTTCAGAAGTTATTCACTCAAATTTGGCATATCTCAATTTTATTACCATATTTTAAAATAATAATGTGTTGTATTTATATATATGTAATTAGATATAATTAGATATTTGTTTAGAGATCTTCATATCTTTCCACCTATACTCACAGAGTCTCCTCAAGTAATTTGTTTAAGGTTAATGACAAACATGGGCAGAGCTAGAATTGTAGCTCCAGTCCCATAGGGCTATTTCTTCTTAAGTCCACCCTGTCTGTGGTGGACGTTTGTTGCTTTTTTCATCTGCCTGGCATATTTTTTAGGGAGAAATTGGTAGCAATCATGTCCTATCGTAGGGATGGACATACGACCCAGTTTAGCAAGCAAAGTGCCTGGTGATTGATCCAGGGATGAGCACATGTCCCAACATCCTTCTTGATAAGTGATATGGATGCTCTAGGAGATAGGGTTTCTTTTTCAAAAAGCAGTGGTTAAAAGCACAGACTCTAGAGCTAGACTATCTAAATCTAAGTCTCAGCTTTCTTTTTTTGCCTACCAGTCTTTTGTCAGTTTCTTCATTTCTGAAGAGATGGTAATACAGTAGCTATTTCAGGATTATGTTGAGGTTTAACTGAATTAATGTACCTAAGGGGCTTTCAACAGCACCTGGCATATACTAAGTGCTATAAATGTGTTTACTCTTTTTATTATTTTATGAAATTGTGAAATAAGCATGATGTATATAATCCTAGAGCTACTGGTGACATCTCTGCTGCAGGTGGCAAGAACTTGCCTTAGAATGAAGCCAGCAAAAGAAAGCAGAGTGGAGAGATAAAAAGACTGAGTTCTGAGGACATCATTTAATCATCTAATCTAGCTGCTTGTGAATGGAACCCTACTGTGCTGAATAGCTTCTGTTTGCCCTCTGGATCCACCCTCCACTCTTTCCCATTCTACTCTCTGCTCTGTGAGGTAGGTCCACTTGACCACTAGCTTTTGCTTGGGATCAGCAAATGGAAGCACCACAGGAGATTGGAGGTTGAAAGGAAAATGAAATTGTTTATTTATTTCCCTTGCTCCTTTCCTGGCAGGTCACCATGGGTTGGGTGTGTCCTTCTACTGAAGGTCATCCTATCAGGCATCCCTTTCCCAGCAGTTATTCCAGTTAACTTCAGGCCCATGCTCCCTCCGTTTACCCCTTTTCACTTATATCGTGATGAGTCCAGGGTATTAATAGCCCCAGAGTAGGTCATTTTACCTTGCTGGTTTTCCTAAACCCTGCCTATACCTTTGTAAATAGTAATTTTATTATATTTTTCTCAAATGTCCCCATTTGAAGTTGCCCTCTTTCTGGGACACCAACTGATAAATTTCACCCACGTGGGTGCTAGAAATAACAGTACATTTCCCAAAGTATACTCAGTGGGACACGTGTTTTTATGAATAAATGAGTTATTGGTAAAAGTTGTTTGCTGCACCTTATATTCCCCTGTTAGAGATTCAAAAGGCACAAAATGAAAGTGCTGAAAAGTCCTGAAATAAACATTTTGAACTTTATTTAAGTTAGTATTTCTTAAACGTATTTGAATAAGTAATGCCTGCTAACATACTGTGGAAATAGAACATTTTAAACATTGTAATTTAGAGCAGTCCCTGATTAATATATATGTGGCAATTGAGGCCTAAAGAGATTAAGTAACTTGCCTATAAGGTCACACAACTAATTAGTGGTAGAAACTTATCTAGAATCTAGGACTTCTGATTTGGTTCAGTGAGGTCACCATTTTATTATGCTTTTCATTAAAAGCAATGTGGATTATATAAGGTTTGAACATTATTAGTCCCATACCCTTAGCCAAATAAACCAACTGACTTGCCTATTAGTTAATAGGCAATAACTGGCTAGCAGTTATTTTTCAAGAATGGAATTAAAATGGATTTCTTCATGTTTAGAACTTGACCTTGGGAACAGAAGAAGGCCTGAATTGATTTAAGCAGGGCCAAAGTTGGATTCCTCTGGGCTAAATTTGAACTTTCCTGAGCCAAAATCTATTGCCATTTAACTGGCTCTCCAAACCAACAAAATATAATTGTTAAAAGGGAGAGGGGGAAAAAAAGAACTCATTTGCCCCTATCTTACAGCTGGCTTAAGAAAAAGATAACCCATATACTCCATAAGAGCCTAGTTTATAACTAAGGCCAGAAAAATCTTAAGGTTTTCCCCCCAAGTAATAACAATACCTGTTTGAACAATGAATTGTCTGTACTTGTCTTGTTTTTCTTTGGTATGAAAGACTGTATAAATGACACTAGTTTTTTACTCCTCCCTGTATTCTTTTTTTCTTTGAAGTACATTCTGAAGTACTTTCTGGGCCATATGTATTTCCAAACATCTGGTGTATTGCCACTTACTCTTGTGCTACTGCTGTCACCATAAACACATACATGTCTGGGTTAGCCTCCTTGAGGGTGAGACATGCATGAAGCAGAGTCAGGTTACCCTGGTCACCCTAGCTGAATCCTGTCTTCGATTGGCTGATAGCCAGTCAAACCCCAGCTATGTGAACCATCTCAGCCAAGATCAGCAGAACCACCTGACACCTATCTGATTCCAGATTTGTGAGCAAGGGATGTCCATTGTTATGCCTCTGAAGCCTTATAGCTATTATTATACAGCACTATTGTGCCCATATATATCTCGTCTTTGGATATAGTATCACACACACCTTCCTCAAGTGCCTTCTCACATTCTTGGCCCCACTGTTTCCTAGGCCACCAGCCACTTTGCCATAGCTACCACCCTACATAGTGACACACGACTAGCAGGCTGGAGTGATTCTTCTGCCTGAGGTCAACTAGCCACATGCTCAGAATCTCTGGCCCATACCAACGCTTCTGGACTCAAGGAAGCATCATGCCACAGTGTTTCCCCAGTGATTGTCAGAAGGGCTAGATGATGCAATCTGGAAGAGCAGTGAAGTTAACTGTCTGGAAAACTTGGATCAGTGGACTAGAAGAAGCCATTGGACAAATTCCTCTCCCTTCTCATGGACTATTTTGAGGCATAGTTTTTCACCCTCCTGCCCAGAGATGTACCATGTAGCTAAACAACTGTACTTGTCAAATTATCAGCAGTGTCTTCATGGCTTTTCATGAAACAGAAACCAAATGCTATACAGTAATTTATCAATTTGCATTTGCTCCCAATCTCTGTTAGCCTTACTTCCTTACTCTCACCAGCCTGGATTGCCCCTTCTAATAAAGTAATAGATTTAATTTTTGCCTGAGGCTCTCTTTTCTAGAGAAGCCAGGTGGTTTAGTCTGTATTTGGTGAGGAAAGCAGATTCATTAAAGTATCACATGAATGAAGAGGTTTAATAAAGGAATTGGGGTTCACCCATATATGGGAGTTGCTGGGGAAATAAAGGTCTGGAAGACCAGCAGAAGAGGATTAGAGAAACATTCACTAGCTAGTTCGGCCCGAGACGCTCAAAGTACTCATGGCTTAGTTTGTAGAAATGTATATGTATTGAACATATCGCTTTTCTAATTTCCTTAATCTTTCTAGTAGCCCTTTGATTCAGCTGAAAGCCATCTCTTTAATTCCTTCAGAGGTTGTACAAAATAAGTGTATAGTTAGACCTTACTTGGTCTTTTACTTGAGGCCATTATAATGGCAATACCCTGGATTTGTTCTTTGTTCTAAGGTTATATTTAATGATCAAATATGTGATTTGGTGAAAAACAATTTCATTTTCCGGTCTAGGCTCTATATTCCCTCTCAATAATATTTACATTACCACTTCCTTATTTTTGAGCTTGTCTTAGAGTACCTTATAAATTGCAGTGAATAGCAGCCAGCTTATTCTTTCAAAATTCCGCCTCAAAATCTCACCCAATGCCATGAAGGTATTAGGTACCTTTCTGTCTTCCATGTTACTGCAGATGATAATTTTACCACACTTTTGCCTCCAAATACTGGCAATTAAAAGACCCTAGCGTGGGGGACCCTTAACCAGTCTCAACCGCCCAGCCACAACCCCCTGTGTCCAGTATCCTGGATGATAGAAACCAGCTCCACAGAGAGAAAAAGAACAGTAAAGTAAACCGGGAACAACTCTTCACTGAAATGTTCCCTGAGTCATCAGCGCTGTAGACACAACACAGGTTCTTCAGCATCAGGTTCAAAAGTCAGGGCTCCGGGTTACAAAAAATGTGGCCCCTTACCACCTCCTCAGTGGAAATAATTGTGTGTGTTTTCTTTAGGGTGATAGAAATAGCACACTGAAGCTGCAAACATTTAAATGCACACAGGCTGTTAAGGGTTGTAAACTTCTTGAATCCAGGCAGAGAAAACAACAGCCCCCAAAGGAGAAAAAGTTTACTCACCCATAAAGTTCATGAGTAAGAGAAATTTTTAATTTGTACATTATTTATGACTGTGATTAACTACTTGGTCACCTGAATAAAAGGTTGTATAGAAAAAAAAGACCCTAGTGAAAAGTTTGGCTAAACACTCAATGAGCCTGCAATGAAGACCACCACCCATCAATAACACTTGGTGAAAGCCTCCAAATTAGAAAGAGGGGGTGGAAATCCAAAGGAAACAGACAAGCAGAGAACGAAAGGGAAAAAAACCCTAAATATCTTCAAAAAAAAGAAAATATATTGTATTCACAAAACAAGAATGGGATAGTATGAAAAAGAACAAGCACTAGACAAAAAAGAGATCCTGAGGAGACCTTCAAGATGGCGGATGAGTAAGAGGTGGAGATCACCTTCCTCCCCACAAATACATCAGAAATACCTCTACATGTGGAACAACTGCTACAGAACACCTACTGAATGCTGGCAGAAGACCTCAGACTTCCCAAAAGGGTCTTGGTGCTCCAACTGGGTGTCAGGCCTGTGCCTCTGAGGTGGGAGAACCAACTTCAGGACATTGGTCCACCAGGGACCTCCCAGCTCCACCTAATATCAAATGGCGAAAGCTCTCCCAGAGATCTCTATCTCAACACTAAGACCCAACTCCACTCAACGACCAGCAAGCTACAGTGCTGGACACCCTATGCCAAACAATTAGCAAGACAGGAACACAACCCCACCCATTAGAAGAGAGTTTGCCTAAAATCATAAGCCCACAGACACCCGAAAACACACCGCTGGACCAGTCCTGCCCACCAGAAAGACAAGATCCAGCCTCATCCACCAGAACACAGGCACTAGTCCCCTCCACCAAGAAGCCTACACAACCCACTGAACCAAACTTAGCCACGGGGGGCAGACACCAAAAACAACTTGAACTATGAACCTGCAGCCTGCGAAAGGGAGACCCCAAACACAGTAAGTTAAGCAAAATGAGAAGAAAGACAAACACAAACACACATCAGATGAAGGAGCAAAGTAAAATCCCACCAGACCAAACAAATCAAGAGGAAATAGGCAGTCTGCCTGAAAAAGATTTCAGAAAAATGATAGTAAAGATGATCCAAAATCTTGGAAATACAATGGAGAAAATACAAGAAACATTTAACAAGGACCTAGAACTAAAGAGCAAACAAACAATGATGAACAACACAATAAATGAAATTTAAAATTCTCTAGAAGGAATCAATAGCAGAATAACTGAGGCAGAAGAAAAGATAAGTGACCTGGAAGATAAAATACTGGAAATAGCTACTGCAGAGCAGAATAAAGAAAAAAGAATTAAAGAATTGAGGACAGTCTTAGAGACCTCTGGGACAATATTAAATGCACCAACATTCGAATTATAGGGGTTGCAGAAGAAGAAAAGAAAAAGAAAGGGACTGAGAAAATATTTGAAGAGATTATATTTGAAAACTTCCCTAATATGGGAAAGGAAATAGTCAATCAACTCCAGGAAGTGCAGAGAGTCCCATACAGGATAAATCCAAGGAGAAACATGCCAAGTCACATATTAATCAAACTATCAAAAATTAAATGCAAACAAAAAATATTAAAAGCAGCAAGGGAAAAGCAACAAATAACATACAAGGGAATCCCCATAAGGTTAACAGCTGGTCTTTCAGCAGAAGCTCTGCAAGCCAGAAGAGTGTGGCAGGGCATTTTTAAAGCGATGAAAGGGAAAAGCCTACAACCAAGATCACTCTACCCTGCAAGGATCTCATTTGGATTTGACGGAAAAATTGAAACCTTTACAGACAAGCAAAAGATAAGAGAATTCAGCACCACCAAACCAGCTTTACAACAAATGCTAAAGGAACTTCTCTAGGCAGAAAACACAAGAGAAGGAAAAGACCTACAATAACAAACCCGAAACAAGAAAATTATAATAGGAACATATATATTGATAATTACCTTAAATGTAAATGGATTAAATGCTACAACCAAAAAACATAGACTGGCTGAATGGATACAAAAACAAGACCTGTATATATGCTGTCTACAAGAGACCCATTTAAGACCTAGGGACACGTACAGACTGAAAATGAGGAGATGGAAAAAGATACGCCATGCAAATGGAAATCAAAAGAAAGCTGGAGTAGAAATTCTCATTATCAGACAAAATAGACTTTAAAATAAAGACTATTACAAGAGACAAGGCCACTACATAATGATCAAGGGATCAATCCAAGAAGATGATACAACAACTGTAAATATATATGCACCTAGCATAGGAGCACCTCAAACATAAGGCAGATGCTAACAGCAATAAAAGGGGAAATCGACAGTAACACAATCATAGTAGGGGACTTTAACACCCCACTTTCACCAATGGACAGATCATCCAAAATGAAAATAACTAAGGCAACACAAGCTTTATTTTTTCTATTATTTTTTAAATATTTTATTTTATTTTATTTTATTTTTGGCTGTGTTGTGTCTTTGTTGCTACGCACGGGCTTTTCTCTGGTTGTGGTGAGTGGGGGCTACTCTTCATTGATGTGTGCTGGCTTCTCTTGTTGTGGAGCACGGGCTCCTGGCGTGTGGGCTTCAGTAGTTGTGGCTCGCAGGCTCTGGAGTGGCAACACAAGCTTTAAATGACACATTGAACAAGATGGACTTAATTGATATTTATAGGACATTCCATTCAAAAACAACAGAATAAAACAAAACAAAACAAAACAAAAAAACCCAACAGAATAGACTTTCTTCACAAGTGCTCATGGAACATTCTCCAGGGTAGATCATACCTTGGGTCACAAATCAAGCCTTGGTAAATTTTTAAAAAGTTGCAATTGTATCAAGTATCTTTTCCGACTGCAATGCTATGATACTAGATATCAATTACAGAAAAATAATCTATAAAAAATACAACACATGGAGGCTAAACAGTACAGTACATAATAACCAAGAGATCACTGAAGAAATCAAAGAGGAAATCAAAAAATACCTAGAAACAAATGACCATGAAAACACAATGACCCAAAACCTATGTAATGCAGCAAAAGCAGTTCTAAGAGGGAAGTTTATAGCAATACAATCCTACCTCAAGAAACAAGAAACACCTCAAATAAACAACCTAACCTTACACCAAAGCAATTAGAGAAAGAACAAAAAAACCCTAAAGTTAGCAGGAGGAAAGAAATGATAAAGATCACATCAGAAATAAATGAAAAAGAAATGAAGGAAATGATAGCAAGATAAATAAAACTAAAAGCTAGTTGTTTGAGAAGATAAAAATATTGATAAACCGATTAGCCAGACTCATCAAGAAAAAAATGGAGAAGACTCAAATCAACAGAATTAGAAATGAAAAAGGAGAAGTAACAACTGACACTGCAGAAATACAAAGGATCATGAGAGATTACTACCATCAACTGTATGCCAATAAAATGGACAACCTGGAAGAAATGGACAAATTCTTACAAAAGCACAACCTTCTGAAACTGAACTAGGAAGATATAGAAAATATGAACAGACCAATCACAAGCACTGAAATTGAGACTGTGATTAAAAATCTTCCAACAAACAAAAACCCAGGACCAGATGGCTTCAAGTGAATTCTATCAAACATTTAGAGAAGAGCTAACACCTATCCTTCTCAAACTACTCCAAAGTATAGCAGAGGGAGGAACACTCTCAAACTCATTCTACAAGGCCACCATCACCCTGATACCAAAACCAGATAAAGATGTCACCAAAAAAGAAAACTACAGGCCAATATCACTGATGAACATAGATACAAAAATCCTCAACAAAAATATCAGCAAACAGAATCCGAAAGCACATTAAAAGAATCATACACCATGATCAAGTGGGGTTTATCCCAGGAATGAAAGGATTCTTTAATATATGCAAATCAATCAATGTGATTGACCATATTAACAAATTGAAGGAGAAAACCATATTATCGTCTCAATAGATGCAGAAAAAGCTTATGACAAACTTCAACACCAATTTATGATAAAAACCCTGGAGAAAGTAGGCATAAAGGGAACTTACCTCAACATAATAAAGGCCACATATGACAAACCCACACCAACATCGTTCTCAATGGTGAGAAATTGAAACCATTTCTTCTAAGATCAGGAACAAGACAAAGTTGTCCGCTCTCACCACTATTATTCAACATAGTTTTGGAAGTGTTAGCCACAGCAATCAGAGAAGAAAAATAAAGAAAAGGAATCCAAATCGGAAAAAAAAGAAGTAAAGCTGTCACTGTTTGCAGTTGACATGATAGTATACATAGAGAATCCTAAAGATGCTACCAGAAAGCTACTAGAGCTAATCAATGAATTTGATAAAGTAGCAAGATACAAAATTAATGCACAGAAATCTTTTGCATTCCTATACACTAATGATGAAATATCTGAAAGAGAAATTAAGGAAACACTCCCATTTACCGTTACAACAAAAACAATAAAATGCCTAGGAATAAACCCACCGAAGGAGACAAAAGACTTGTATGCAATAAACTATAAGACACTGCTGAAAGAAATTAAAGGTGATAAAAACAGATGGAGAGGTATACCATGTTCTTGGATTGGAAGAATCAACATTGTGAAAATGACTATACTACCCAAAGCAATCTACAGATTCAGTGCAATCCCTATCAAACTACCAATGGCATTTTTCACAGAACTAGAA